>PQWD01004439.1:11495-115669 GCA_019425675.1 Leucinodes orbonalis
TATTATTATTGTATCATCATCATCAGCTCATTAAGCGTCCCTACGAGGGGCACGAGCCTACCCGTGTAGGGTGTTTAGGCTTAGAGGACCGCAGGCCCAGAGCGGTTGGACGACTTCCGCACAACCTTTGAATCTCTTCGCAGGCGTGCGCAGGTTTCCTCACGATGTTTTTCCTCACCGTAAGGTCGGAACGTACATATAATGTAGTGTGTGTGAGCCAACCTCTCTCACACATAGGTATAAGTTAGTATAAGCTTAGTGTAAGTCATTTGCGATAGACAATATACTCCGAGTGCACACGAACACATAGTTTTATTGTCTCTCGGTTCCCACATGCATGGCGACCCTGCCAGGATCGAAGAGAATATTTCGAAAATTCGAAAAACACATTGCTACGTGCGGGATTTGAATCTCAGCCCTCCTGGTTGCCCTCCTACAGTACACACGATTGAGCCACCAACGTTTGTAAAAAAATATATTAGAAATAATTTACGCTAATGCGCTCGGTGTCGATCGCAAAAGTCAAGCAACTGTCGCAATCGCTTCGAAGGCACAATCTTAGTACAGTAGTCGATAACCAAGCCGCTATGGCCCGCGGGTAGGTTACTGCCTGATCTCTATGTGGCTATGCTGTGTGGTAAGGCTTGTCCTGCAAGCAGTGGCTGTAAGCCTTGATATCAGAAATATCTTAATGTTGGTAATAAGTAATCAGAGAATTAGAGAATGCTGATTGGTCAATAGCTTTTCCCATACTTCCAAAAGTCGTGTTCTGTGCAGGTACGTCGGTGGGAAGTGATGTTGTGTTTTATTATATGATACAAATTTAATAGTATAATAGCGATGTACATCAAATAAACTTGCCTTCCGAAGCTCGTAATTCCGTTATTGTAATTGTGATTGAAGTCAGTTTTCTTCTTTCTATTTTTATGGCTTTTACGTGTTTCCACCATTCTGCCAATATCACGTACGATAGCTAATACACGGAACGTGATTTTTATTTTCCTTTTCATATAATTCTTATATCAGAACTGACATAAGAAATATATAATGTCTAACAATACATATTGTAGCGGCCACATCCCAATGATATTCTGTGTATATAAAGGTAGATACGCCACCTGTGCCTCAAAAACGAACCGCCAAAGAGAAACAGTTGCAGGCTCTTTGTTTAGGTAAATGTTCATTCGAAATATGTTTGTGTGCTGTCGCTCTATTTGGAACAACTTATTTCATTTTTTTTCAACTTATCACGAACCTATACTTTTTACATCATTGAATTACTAGGTCATTACAGTAGGATTACCACTGGATCGTGCCAACCGCTCCATCAAAATCTCAAGCGTTGATACTTATCACATCTCAATTGCAGGTAGTAAAGAACGCGAAACGCCTATGCGACGGCCTCATAAAGCGAGGGTACGCGATCGCTACGGGCGGTACGGACGTACACCTGGCGCTAGTGGACATGCGTCCGGCGGGACTGACGGGCGCGCCCGCTGAGCGCGCGCTCGAACTGTGCAGCATCGCTTGCAACAAGAACACCGTGCCGGGGGACAAGAGCGCGCTCAACCCGAGCGGCATCAGGCTGGGTAACTACACAATATGTCGATATCTCTTCTTACATTTATAAGGCAGGCAAACGAGTCGATGATTCACTAAATGGTAAGTCATGTCGCCGTTCATGGGCATTCGTAACTCCGACGTACTCAACCGAAGCGAAATCAGGCTAGGAACTTACAGGAAAAGTCTATATCAAATTTCAGGCATATAAGTAGACGATTCACCATGGTAAGTCATATATAAATCCGAAGGAGCAACGAGTGCATTGCTAACCTAAAAAGAAATATAGGGAGGTAAGTGGAGAATTTGGTTAACCAGTAACTTCATTCACTCATAAAGTACATATACCCATAGCCATTTGGTTAAATGAGCCATCCAATTGGACACCAATAAAATTCAATTAAATCTTTCATACAACTACAACTACTAGCCATATTATTGACTGCTACATTTAACCAGATGTTTAGTGAGGCGACTATGAGCTGTTTATAAAATATATCAAACTACTTTTTAGCAATAGTGTCCAGCAAGGGAGACGAAAATGTCACTGAAATAATTTCAACAACTGCTGTTTTTAAAAACAGAACATTTAAATTTTGATACTTGAGGAAAAGCTTCATAGAACATGTGATGATAGTGGAAGAAAATAACAATATTAAGTCCCATTATCTCCTATTATTTCAGGCACTCCCGCATTAACAACGAGAGGGATGGTTGAAGCCGACATCGACAGAGTCGTCGATTACATCGATAAAGCTCTCAACATCGCCAAGGAAATCGTGAAAGTATCTGGCCCTAAGCTGGTTGATTTCAACAAAGCTATCAACGAAAATGCTCAATTCAAATCAAAGATAGAGAATCTCAAAAACGAAATCGAAGATTACAGCCGAAGCTTCCCATTGCCCGGCATCGGAGACTATTAGTTCCTTGCATTTATATTATACTAACTTTGGTTACTCCACTATACTTTTAATATTAAGTGCCTTTCCATTATTTTATGAAATATATTGTTATTGCATGTTTGTATTATGCACATATATCTGTTCCGTGATACGAGATTATTAAAATATTTTTCTAGATATCTTGTTTTTATCAAAATAACTCATTTAATTTAAGTGATACCCCCTCAATGGTCGATATAGGAGACAAGGAGGCTTCAGTACAGTAGTGTTTGTTACGGCTATAGTGACAACTTATATGGTGTAGTTGTTTAACAATACAGCCACTATGACGTCATTCAGTCAAACATCGTCACTTGAAATATAAGTGTTATGCACTTCTGTGTTTCGTGTACTGTTGCTAGTAAAATTACTGGTATAAAAGACCTAACATCTGCCGTCTCGGTTGACGGGTGCAGAACCATTCCGCTTTATCATGGTCAGGTATCACTTAGGTGAGCGTCCTGATAGACGTGTACACATAGTAACATAATAAAATGCTAAGAAGAGACCAATAAATAAAACATTTTAATGCAACACTTGATGTCCTATATGTTGCCGATATCTTAGGTTAGATAGGTTCCAATCTACTATCATACCGCAGGCCAGTTTACCGCTCAAAACTATTAATGATTATTATTACTTATAAAAACCGCTAAGTAGAAGTATCTGACTTCCACTTGGCGGTAAAATCTTGTAATTCAAGAAACTAGGCCTATTAGAGGATAACCAATTTGTAAAAAATAAAGTAATAAGAATCGTAAATTGATTAATTTCTAGAGATAAATTGTATTATTTGACGCTATTTTCGTAAATTTATTAATTTGTTATGTTTATGAAATGTCTTGTGGTAAATTTATAAATTAACGAATATCCATTCGCAAGATTCTAAAAGTTTTGACACAGAAGAGCGTTTAATTAGAACTTCTTCAAATTCAGTGCGGCAAATACATGATACACTGCTCTATGATTGGTCAATGGTGACAGTGGTAGGCACTTAGGTTTAGATACATATAAACTTGTCGAACTATTAATTGAAAAGTTCGATTATCCCAGTACTTCTACTTCAAATATTGTATTTGTATCCATGTATTTTTTATTGAAACACATGTAATCATTCGAATTATTTAACATTATTAATCTTGAATGTGTTTTATGCCAATATTTGTATTTAGTCAATAACATTTATTTATTTCTTTATCATAATAATCCGAGAGCCGGATATCAAAGTCCCATGGATAAGACACATGAACAATTTTTTGAATATCGACCCCAATCAAAGGTACGTCGTTTTAACGTGGTCGACTAGCGTTCGTGAATAAATTGAGTTTGTTGACCTCTGAAAACTCAATACTATTCATCGTATACTATATTTTCCGTTAATAATTTATGATAATTTCATGCATCACAAGATTTATAGCAACGTCTGGAATTACAACCGGAAGTGAGGTAATAATTTTGTATGCGGGCAAAATCAGACATTTTCAGGGGTGTCGACCTTTAGTTCTATGGTTTCTCAAACTATATTAAAAAAATGTGCCTGTATTTGATCTATAGGACTTTTGATAGCTGGCTCTACGACTATAAGTGTTTCATAGATTTTGGTTAGGTTAAAACTGTGACCTCTACAAACAATTTCTGAACAACAGCGCTAAGAACTGGCGCTGAATGAAATGAAATAATGAATTTGTTACTAACAAATTCATTATTTATTTATCACGAGATCTACCAATGTTTTATAAATTAAAACATTACACATACAAAAATTAAATAATATTAAAATAATTATGAAATTATGAACGCATTCTTTCTATTGACATTCGTTCATTTACTTTCATAGACAATTGCTTATCATTCACTCATTCGATCACTACATTATTTTCTTACTATTTGGGTTGTTTTTGTGTCGTAAACGGAATTTTATCGTAATTTGAACAAAGAATCACTGAATACATTAATTACTTTAACTATAATCCATTTAGGCCCGTCACAATTAATATTATTAGATACGTAAGACTTCAAATTAATGTCGACCTTGTATATTAACTTATGTATTTTGGTTGACACAGTGGAGAAGTGATTCTTAGATTCTGTGCATAATACATGTAACGACTTTAAATCTAATTAAAACATGGCATGATGCGTATATTTTTCAAGAATGTTGTTGAACGTTTGATTGAAGACATACAGTATTATGTGTATTGCGTTCGGTAAAGACCACCTGGAGTTCAGGCGAGTGAGTTCAACATGACTATGTTTCCTTCAATTGGTACGGGCGCAGCTCCTCAGCAGGCGCCGAATCAGGTCGCACAGAACGGCAGTACGACCTTGCCTCGATCCCATCATCAAAGGACAGGTAACTAGTCCGTTTTCGGTTCTATGTCTAAATAAACATTCTTATTCATATTCTTCTTCTTGTAATTTCTAAAACTTTATTTACCCCTTTTTCCATTATGTATTTGCATGAATACGGTGTAAATAGTGTGTCACAAATTTCCATATCATTCACCCAATAAGAAATAGTTGTCAATCAATGACCCTCCCATCCACTATTAGTCTGGCATTCAACCTTAGAAGAACAATAAACTAACTAAATACACAATCACAAAGAAATATCAACCAACAAATGTCCAAGCAGCTTGACAGCATTGACACATGTTATATTTCTGGGTTTGCATCTATACAACTCATAATGATGACACAATTCTAACAAATGATGAATAATGTTTACAGGTAGACCCCCAGCTGCTCCTAAGTCATATGACTACTTATTGAAAGTGTTGCTTGTTGGTGACTCTGATGTTGGTAAACAGGAAATCCTACAAGATTTAGAGGATGGATCAGCTGATTCACCATTCTGCAGTGGAAGTGGTATGTTTACTAATCTTGATGGGATAATTTTAGTACCACTATGAAATTAACCTGTTAACTGCCAAAGTACACCCTAACAAAGTATTATATCTATGTCTGAATATCTGGTAGTCCTGTCTATAATTTAAAATATAAATGTACCATAATCATGTAATTAACTACTCTATCATAAAAAATAAAATGTGTGAAAAAAGTCCTGGCTAAAGTATCTAGTGATTAATAGTTGCATTATACATTAAAATATCTTTATTGAAACAGGCACCTAAAATTATTATAGTAGCCCTCAATTCTCAGATAAGATAATCTCCATCGCAGGAGCCAATCAAATACACTATTGCAAGGTCTTATCCACTTTTACTTACATTTGTGTTGTCTGATTATTTCATACATTATTATTGTAGTCTGTATTTTAATATGCTGAAACAAAGATTTGTGACATAAAAAGATACAGCTGTTACTTGAACTAATATTCATTACTCTAGAAACCATAAATTCTACTTGAGAGAAGGCTTTCTTAAATATTTGGAGGGTATAGCTAACTCTCTATCTAATGCAAATTTGTAGATCTCCATATCAAAGGCCTCAAGCCAAAGGGGCATATATATTAGAAAATTACCACTTTCAGTAAAAACTTAATAGCTTTGTCCTCAGTTTATTAACATTATTAAATAATTGCATGTGTATTGAAATGGATTTTTATATAAAGGTGACAAAAAATTTAGGTAATTTTCAAAATTATTGATCAAACTAAAAGATGTGTTTTACTATACACCTCTTTGGCTTAAGGCTCACGATAATGCCATTTTGTTCCACTATACGATGAACTACAGCAGCAACATACAAATTCCTATTGCAACTATTACTATAAGAAACAATTGTCCTATTACAACTATTACTATTTAAAACAAAAGTTCTAAATTAATTTGTAATTTTTGCAGCATATAAAACAACAACAATTCTGTTGGATGGCAAAAGAGTGAAATTACAACTTTGGGACACGTCTGGTCAAGGAAGGTTTTGCACTATAATACGATCATATTCCCGAGGCGCTCAAGGAATCTTACTTGTTTATGATATAACAAATAAATGGTCATTTGACAGTATTGATAGGTGGCTTGAAGAAGTTGAACAGGTATGAGAAAATATATTCAATTATAAATTTCATATAATTTTGATGTCATTTGCTCCATTGATGTTATTCTATGATTATTTCTTTAGCACTTTTAAGAAATAAGTAACTAACTGTTATTACTTACTACTTCATACTTAAATACAAAACCATTTTAAATGACTGTACTAGAGTCAAAACCCTGTTTTATTTTATAGTCAACTTTCAAACAGTAATCAGGGAAATTTTTATACTTAATTTCAGTATCTTAGAAACTAAGCAAACTAAACATACAAAACTAAAATTACAAATGCATATTTACTGTAATTGTTTTCAAATAATTTACATTATACATGAATAAACATAACAATTAACATATTTATCATCCTTCAGCATGCACCAGGAGTCCCAAAAGTATTGGTTGGGAACAGATTGCACCTTGCTTTTAAAAGACAAGTACAAGAAAGAGATGCTGAACTGTATGCAGCTAAGAATCACATGGCGTTTTTCGAAGTCAGTCCCCTCTGTGACTTCAATATCAGGGAAAGCTTTTGTGAATTGTCAAGGATGGCATTACATAGGAATGGAATGGAGAGACTATGGAGGAGTAATAAAGGTGAAATATCTATTTACTAATTTAATGTTAATACTCAATCCCACCCATACATATATTTATACATAGAGAACACCAAGACCATTACAAACAGACATGTTCATGCACACAAATATTTGTACTGCCTGGGGATCGAACCCAGAACTCTTGGTGGCCAACGTCTCAACCATTAGACCAAATGGGTCATCAAGTTGTAAGCCTCAATTGTTGACCCTACAACAAACCACAAGTACCATTGAGCATTTGCTGTTATTCATTTAACAAAAACACCAATTACATACAATAGTAGTAAAAATAATTTTTTGCTATCTCCCCTAGTGCTCATCCTTCAACAGTTTTCTCATTGAGCAAGGGTTGTTGCCCATGCAACCAAAGACCTAACATCCATCAATAGTAAAACATGTTTCCATCTCCCCAGTGCTAAGCCTCAAGAGCTATGCTGCCGCGCGATAGTGGCCCGTACATCAGTATATGGCCTGGAGCGGCTACCTCTACCAACGCCACTCAAGTCCCACCTCAAGTCGTACGCCATATCGGCGGCGCCAGCGCGCCGGCGCGCCAGACCTTCGGCCCATACAAACCATCCACGGCTCAACTGTACTGGTAGGAACTCATGTACTATCGCCTAACTGAAAAATTAATGGAAAATTTATTTGTTCGTTTTGTTAATTTGTTTAACCCATTGAACAAGATACAATAGAAAATCTATTTATCTGGTGCCTTGAGGCGTCATTGGTGGTCAAAGAGTCAAGGTGTCTTTGGAGGTCAAAAGGCTAACTAACGGATATATAAACAATTTTCTATGGCGGTCGGTATCCGCTGTTGTTTGAAATGTATATCTGATGACACACACAGTTAAAGTACCATGGTCATTGTCACAACAATATTTAATACTATCTTATAAATACAAAGGAACATCATCAGATAAAGACTATTTCACACCTAATCTGATACATAGCTTCTTCCGTTTTTGTATGCTAAGAGCCTGATTTTCAATTTTAAAAGTATAATTTGTTTCATAGTGATTTTTTAGACATTGTATCTTACCATATTATACTAGATATATCTTCATTATTCAATAATTGATAATAGAAAATGTTTAACTGCCAATAAACTAAATAAATATAAACTTTCCTTGTAAAAAAATATAAATAAGATGATAACTGATGTCCAAAATTAATAATCCTATCACTTAATACAGGCTGTAATTGACAACGGATTTGTGACTAGTTCGTAGAGATTTAGAATTAGGTATTGTTACTTAAAGGATATGATTGTAAGTGTTATTTAATTATAATAATGTGAATATTTTGTAGAAGACAACAAGGTCCTCTATTGTCCACGTAAGTCATAGGGGTCTATGTAAACTTTGTACTGAAAGCATTATTATTTTATGCCTAGTGATATAACTTGTTAGGAGCTAGTGCTACGACTATTAATACTAGAGTAAATAACAAAGAGCAATACTGAAGCTGCGAGAATTGAAATTCACAATATGATTAATGAGCTTCTACATGGGAAGACATCTTTTATATTTAATGTTTCTCCAATTGCCGATAGCATGTATTTGATTAAGTACAATTAATTCAACTAATGTTATTAAACTGATGAAATGATTATTGAATAAACTAAATTTGAAGCCTGCGAATTGTGCTTATCTGGTTATGTCCATTATCATAAGTGACGTAGTAATATATTATTACTTTATTACCGATGTATAATTTCATATTTGTAAATATTTGACTATTATACTTAGCCATAAATTCGAGAATTTCGATAGTTTATACCAAAATTTCGTGTAAATTAATAACAATACCAAAATCAGTTATTTTGAGAAAAAAAATATTTAATGTAAAACATATTTTTCGTGTTATTTTATAAGATATAATCGATGTAGTGTTTCATTTGTGTACATTTTATTATTATGGTTGTGTATGTTTTAATATATGACAATATTCATTTAGGTTACCTATTTTGCATTTAACATTTTTCAACATTCATATTGTATAAATAAACATTATACATAGGATTACACACTGAATCATCATATAATACCTGGTTGGTCAATATATATTATTTTATTCCGTCCCTAATGACTAATAACAAATGGCATCTTTGTTACCTATTCAAATTATCTTAAGTATAATAATGATTCACGCAGATGAATATTTATACATTGTTACCTTTATTGATATGTAATTATGTATGTATATCGAATCATTTAGGATATTTATTATTTTATAATATTTTAACTATCATTTGAGATGTTTTCTCCATAATATATCATACAAATCATAATACATATATGTATCTGCATAAATTAATAAAACAATATTTAAAAATATTTTATTTGTATTTTTTCCAGTATTATATTATGTCTATAAATAATACCTAAAATATGTATTTATGAATTTTGATATAGTTTCTTACCTATGTCCATAATTAATTCATTATACTTGTATCTACTCAAAATTAATTAAAGTGCAAAATATTTTTGAAAATGTTAAAATCAACTTTGTATGTAGCCAATCCGAAATAATGTAGAAAGTATGAATAAGTAAAAACATTGTCATGAAAAATTGCCTGTCATAATTTTGTATATTTTCGTGATGAACAAGGTAAAGATAGATTTAATATTATGTAAATAAACTATGTATTCACTGCAATTTAGGTACTTTATATATTATTTTTGTGATAGTATTAGTTCATATACATTATCCTCATACACTAATGCAAGCTAAAAGTTTGGGTTAAGTTGGTACAGTCATGATTTTATTAAAACACTATGATAATTTCTGAAATAAAACTAATTTATAAATTACATCTGTTGTTTATTTTAAAGCAAAATAAAAATATTTAACGCTTTATAAAGCAGCATATTACATTTAAGTGATAAGGTTCCATTGGGCATAAAATACCCCTGACATTGTTTTGATAGAAACATCAGTGTTATGACAATGCTTCGCACTGATCCGACATGCGCGTAACGCACCGGGAGTGAATCGATAGAAAAAACCTGCGCATCTCGTATTCGCGCTAGCACCAGCGCGACAGTGACATCTAAACAATATTTTTTAATTTCAATCGCAATGCCGTAACGGTATAAAAAGTACAAATGGTTGGCAGAACAAAGCAATGTAAAATATCGCACGAAATGATGATTCGTCTAAATAATTTTTTATATGTTTTCAATTTACGCCAAGGCACTATACTAATAGCCGTCCATCAGATCGTGAGTAAACTTGTTATATAAACAATTCAACAAATGCAACGGTTAACGATGACCTTGCATTGTTAATGTGTTATTATTTTCAGGCGCTTTCATCTTTTGTTCTAATAATATTATTGGTTGGAATATCTCATGTGGGTGAAATGCTGTCCATGCTACATGCTGATATGGAAGATGACGCTGAGAGCCGTGGCTTCTACGAAGTATCATATGGCCAGCAACTTGTGTTTCATGAAGGAGACGTTATCAGTACTAATAACCAACGACGGTTTGCTAAAGCACAGCACCTTGCTTCTGGTAAGTTTAGGTAAAATAAAAAATGCTTGTTAAATTTGGTTTGATGGCATATAATTTATAAACATCTACGAAAATAACTGTCTACTTTCGATCTTAGAAAGAAAACGTTAATTGTATTTTAGTTCTGGCGCCCAACGTTGTGTAGAATGTTTTCATTACAAGTTTTGCAGGTAACTTATTAAGATATCAAGTTGGAATTTGGACTTATATTAGTCCATGAGTAGAAGTTCAGAAAACGAACTTACGATGAACTATAGCGACCTGGATATTCTAAGTCAATTTTAGCCACAAGAGTTATAATTTCAAACGATACGGTTTTAAGCGACCCCGACGAAAGAACCAGACGGACACTGAACTACACTTGTAACTTTTAACTGTAAGAATATTAAGTGCGTTGCCGATTTAAAAAAAGCGCGAGTGAAGGGTACCCATATATTGAGGGGTTGCACCCTCAGTCTCTCACTTGGCGAAGCATAACACAAAGTGTTGTTTGATATTTGTAAGGTCGTGATATTATTCCACTAAACCTGGGAGTCGTGTGGGAAAAGTACTTTTTTTTAATTTCCAGTAACGGTGATATTCCTGTACACTAGCACAATATTAACATCAATTTATCTGATGTGCTGCATCTCGCTGCTACACGGCGCTGTCAAGTACAAGCGAGAATACGTGTTGCCGTGGATAATGGCTGCGTGCATTGGCGTGGTGCTGCTCATAGTGGCCATCATCATTGGCGACGGGTACCCATGCATCGTCAGTATATTTGGAGGGCATAGGCTGTATCGTAAGTATTTTTTCTTTGAGCTAAACATCTACGAAAAAATTTTATCGGCTTTCTATTTTGGAGCCTAAAAACGTTAATTTTATTTTATTTCTGGCGCCCAACGTGGTGTAGAATGTTTTCAAGTTTTCAGGTAACTTATGAATAATATCCAGTAGTAAAATATAGATTTTTATAAAACTTGTAGATAGGTGGATATTATCGTGACAACAAAGACTGTCTATTCTATCATATTAAAATTGAAGACAAAAAAAGGCCAATAAATGACCAATAATGTAGGTAAAGTTAGTTAGTCAATTAGGTAGAAACTCGGGTAACTATAGTTGACTCACGAATAACATTATTTCTGAATTTATCCCTGAGAAATAAATAAGCATGATTAATTTTTTGAATCAGTACCGCAGTATCAGTATCGATAAGCTAACCCTATTGTCATAAATAGTGGTGCTCATTACATTTTAGTTGTTGTAATTGCATTGCCTTGTGTCACCCCGCAGACGTTTTCTGCGCCCTGTTCGTGCTTGTGCGATCGTCAACCGAACGTAGTATCCGTTACGCTATCAAGCCCTAATGACATAAATAGTTGGTACTGCTCATTAATTTTATAGCTACTGAAAGTACATTACCTTGCGTCACTCTGCAGACATTTTCTGCGCCCTGTTCGTGCTGACGTTCGTGTACGCGATATGCGCGGTGAGCAGTTTCGCATTGGAGACCGGAGGTCGGTGTTCCCGCGGTGAGGAGCGAGGCGAGCGGTTACTACTCCTCGACCACGCTGCCCACTCCAGCCTGCTGTCTGCTGCGCAAGTGGCTAAGCTATCACACGGCACGCGTACACACTTCGTTTAAACGTGGGTAGGTCGTTTTTTATATCTTTTTTTATAGGTACGTCCGAATTGCTATTTGCCCAATTTAATATCAACCTATTAACCGCCAGGATTGCGAAATGAAAATTATGTTGTTTCAAGTCTGAAGAATTTGTATTATTTAAAATTTCGTACATAAAGGTCTATAACCTTTTACCGGGATACCAGACACAATTGATAATCAATTGTGACTGTTGGATATATCCGTCTGGTTAAAAGTAACCGTCCGGCACGTTTATAGAGATTGCTAAAAGCGTAGTTAGCTATTCTACGACATTTAAAGAAAACTATTTATTTGATACCATACCTTGTTTTATCAATAAAAATAACTTTTTAGTTGATTACTTATGATATTAAGTAAATATTTTTCTTTTACTCATAATATGAAGGTACTGATATTAAATACTCTCTTATATTTCTTTAAGATTTGAAAATGCGTGTGTGATAAGGGAAGCAAGCCCTATTACCTCCTAATAGCTACTACCTATAGCAAGTAAGAAGAAACAAATAGATAGGACCAAGTAAATTTTCATTGATATAATAACTTTGGTAAAACCTATTTTTTCTATTTACAGGTATTGATGCTGCACAACCACTAAGAGAACTTAGTGTCTACTGTGATTATCTTTTAATATTTAAGTAGGTTCTTACAGCTTCTTATTGAGCAATCTCAGTGCACATATAATCCAGACTATCATCGCCTATAGTACGGCTGCTAATTACCTATCCAGTTGCGTATATATATTCATGGATGTTTATGTCTAGTTGGTAGTACACACATTTTGCTATGTTATGCACTGTCCTAAATAACATAATCATTAGCGATTTGTCTGAACTACGTTACTCTACGGTAGTGCAAATATTGAGGTATTGCATACTAATAATACTTATTTTAATTGGTAATGGATACTTACTTTGCACACTTTTTGGCCATAATGCTTTTTAGATAGAGAATTAGTCACGTTTCTTGTACTAACCCGTTTATAGAAAATTTAAGTAACGAGAAATTTTAATATTGGTAAAAATATATGGTTACATATTCTATTAAAAAATATCGATATGATACACCAAGTACCGCGTTGATATTGTTGTTAAAAGTTCACAAAGTCTACAAATATTGTTACTTATTTTTTTTTTCTCTCCATAGCTATGCTGTGTGGGAAGGCCTGTGCCCTGCAGTAGGCCGTTAAAGGCTGATGATAGCGATAAATTAATTTGAAATAAAACGAAACTTTACTTTTATAAAATGAAGATAACGATTATTAACAACGGGATCATTTGTTAAGAAAATCGGTACAATGCTGGAGTTGTTACTGTTCGAATATGTTCAAATTTTGTGATAGATGAAGAGCTAGACTAATTTTTAACTGGTAATTGGAATTGTCTGGTTCATATGTTGTGTTGGTCTACCTTAATGAGGTAATAGGGGTATGATGTTTACTTGTTAATAATTTTGTTAAGTTTCAAAACTTCAATTGCATGTTGCAATCGAAGTTGCAATATGCAAGTACTTTGTGGTTTTAGTATATTTAGAGACTAGTTTGGCATGCATTAGCTGAGCATGCAAATTCATTTAATATACTAAATATAAAGCTGCTTTGAACCATGGTTTAATATAAAAATATTATCATCATAATAATAATATATATACTGAAGAATAGAAGAAACATGGAATTAGAATAATTCTAATTATTAAATAAAATCAATTCACATGTTTTAGTTTTAACTGAATGCATCAAATTGGTTATAACTCGGTTATCTCGATATTGCCTAAAAATACATAATATAAAATCTAATAATATTTGAGTGATTATCATTGGGTAAATTATGAATAACCCAAATAATATGAAATTTGTTAAGCATGGGATCCGTCCGAAAAAGGTTATTTTATATAATAAATATGCAAATATTACCAATAAAATTTTATTACAACTTTACTGAAGCAATAAAAATAAATGGCCTCAGTTATCATAGTAAGTATTAACACTTAACTGAAATTATTATTTAACATAATAAATTTATGCTTGTCAATTATCTTAAGAATTCTGTACTATGCTTGAACACAATATTGTCAATTTAATTTAACCAACCTAATAAATGGAAGTTTTTGTACACTTGCACCTGAACTTAATGTTACGAAAGATGGTTGTGCAATGCACAAGTTGACTAGATCAATTATGACACTACAAATAATTGTTACATATACAACTATAATAGGCTACACCATACCAGCCTTTTATTACAAGAGTACATAAAAATTCAATTATGCTGTTAATAACATAGCTTGGCTGCTGGGAAACTTGAATTCATTTCAAATTGCCATCAACAAATGTCAATATCAAAAATTTATTGAAAAAGATGGTTACATGGCAACATAAAATAAATATTTTGTTCCAGCAATCCTTTTGGATAAAGATTTATTGCTAATTATTATATAAATTTAAATTCTTTATAGAAAATAAGTTTATTATGAGTCAGTCATGAACCCTAAAATACATAGTAGCAATTTTAAAGTACTTAGTATAATGGTATTATCAAAATGCTTAAAATGTGCTACTAAAATAAAATACTCTTTATATTAACTTGTTTTATTCCACATTTAACTCAACATATTTCATTAACTATGATTTGAATTTTTAACTACATAAAATCCTAGCTATTTCCTATATGCTATGCATTTGCCCTTGAATGATTGACTGGCAAAAACTTGCATTGAACATTCCTTATTCATATAAAAGTTACATATTTGGTATGAACCTGGAAGACATTCTTACATAATTAAGAACTCACTTTCACTTAAACACTATAACAAAAATTAACCCCAACGTCCATTCTGTAATGGCCTTTGTATCCCCTTAAAGCCTTTTGCTAGTATGAATTTCTCTGAAGATTCAGATCTACTTGCATTTGGTTTGAGTATTTTGATGTTTTTGTAAAACCTAGCCAAATCCATTTCTAAAATTGGAACCTCCTTGCCATCCCACACTTTGAACAACAAATTACCATCAATTCTTGTGACCAATGCTGCAAACCTGATTGCCATGTAGCATAGTCCAATAATTCTATCTTTGTCTAATTCCTTAACTCCTGTAGCACTGGGTGCCATGTCAGATAGCACAAGATCTACTTTTCTGCCATCAAGTGCTGCAACTACTTTATCATGGGCTTCAATGGTAGAAAAATCCATATTGCTCATTATTGTGGCTCCCTGTAACAGTAGACAATTTAATATAAATATTTATTAGCCCTAAGTATAATTACATAGTTGGTAAAAACAATAATTTTAGATCATCAAACCCTGTTAGGGTATAGCAATTAAAAGAGAAGAAATTTACAACTTTAATAAACCCTTTGAATGTCAGTGACAAATTTTAGAAATAATATATTTTCTATTGTGTCTAGATTCCTGGCATTCAGGCAAGATATATTTTAATTTGAAGTTGTTCATATCCAATTATTTATATTTTAATATATATCAACAATTATGTAATTTTAATGCTAATGTAAAGTTTATAGCTTTTTTCTGTAATATGTACAACTTAGATATTTACTTGGCATAATGAATAACTTACTTCAATAGGGAAAATTTGAAGTTTATCAATAGATAAAACTGTTCCTTTTGGTTTAGTTGGGTCTGAACCATCAGCATTGGTTTTTTGAACAGCTACTTGTGTCCATGAACCTGGACATGCACCAAGATCTATGACGGTTAAGCCTGGACTTAAAATATGTGTTTTGTCGTTCATTTCCAATAATTTAAAAGCACTTCGACACCTGAAACATTAACAATATTGAACTGTCAGCAAAAACAAATTTTACAATAGTAAACCACTTACAATAGTAAACCACTTACCTATAATTATAAATTTTGGCCTTTTCTACGTAAGGATCTGTTTTTTGGCGACTAAGCCACTGCTGCGAACTCTTTAGCCTTTTCAAACACTTCACTAGGAAGCACATATTGACTAAGTTCGTATGATTGCGATCTATTAGACGCAATGATAACATCGTAATTAAAAGTGTTTGACAAAACCACCTACTCCACACTATTTTATTTTATATTTATTTCAAGAAAGGGTTCAATAAATAACCAAAAATAAAAACGGGATGACAGTGGTTGACAGAATCTTTTTTTTTATTCGTTTCATTGGGAACAGGCTAAGATCATAGATAATACTGCCTCATCATTACTAAATATTCATTTGTTTGATTCGTGAAAACATTTGTAATGTACATGATGATGAGTAATGATCATAATGATAATGTATGTTATATGGATACCCTACAAGTTTCAGTAAAGATTAGGGACTAACCTTACACGGACTTCTTGAGAGAACTCAAAGTTTGCACTAGTTTGCGAACACTTAATGGTTAATAATCCACCATTATTACACAATAACAAGCCATTAATCACAAATTTTAGAAAATAAAACAAAACCGACGAGATGATACTTTAATTTCCCGCCAAAAAATCCCAAGTCAAACCCAGCTCACTACTATTATTAAAGAACTCAGTTATAAATAAATACAAAGTAAAAAATAAATATAAATTAGGTACCTAGATATCATTGTCATGTTTATGATTATCATGTTAATGCTCGGTGTTCATCACTCATTTGTTCATCAATCAAACAAAATAATATTTACTAATGACTAGACAGTATTCTGTCTGACCTTAGACTGTACCAAATTGAACGAATTTAAAAAATGGGTTTGACTTTTTTATATGTTTATTGTGACATTTTAATTGTTATATTTGGCGGTTTTAATAGATTAGTAAAATAAACAAAAAATGAAATTTAGACACTTCATTATTTCGTAAAGTGATGTTTAGATAAAACCTAAATTGATATAAATTACGTAAGCAATAGATATGGCTGTAGAATTCAAAGAAACATGAGATATTTGCTCACGCATAACCTCAAAAGAGTTCTTGTATTTTTAAACGTTTATAGCCCTACATTTATAAGAGTGAGACTTAAATCTAATGGTATTTATAAAACAATGAAGTATTTGAATGTAGCCGAAAAGAATGATGCTGCAAAGAATATTGCATTGCATCTTTCAAGAGGAACTTCCAGGCGGGTAAGTTACTTTAATTTCTAAACACAGTTACCTCAAATATTTGAAGAGCATCTGCTAGATAATTATGTATCTAATTTCAGAGAGAAGGATTCTCACAATACAATAAAATTTATGAGTTTGAAGCAGATGTTATGGGGCAAAAATGTCAGATGGTGATGACTTCTGTCTCTGGACATTTGCTGTCCCTAGAATTTGTAGGAGCTTTTAAAAGCTGGCAATCATGCAGTCCGTTAAGTTTATTTGATGCCCCCGTGTTTAAATATTGCCCCGAAAATTATGAAAAGATTAAAGTGAGTAAAAAGTAATAAATTCTTCTTTTGATAATGTTTTTTTAGTTTTAATTATTTATTTTTAAGTGTTTAGGGTGTAATATATTTTAGTTATCTTGTTTTATTTATTTAGGATATTTACTATTTTGATGTAATTAATTAAAATAAATTTGAATTTGTAAGTAATAATTGCATAGTTCAGTGTAATCATTCACTGAATTATTCAATTTATTACTTATCATTATATAATATATAATTCTCATAACATTCTTATCATCTATTTCTGTATTGAAAATTGTATATTGTTGCTGTCAATACAGTATTTCTCTATAGGAACATTCTTATGTAAAAAGCATCTATTGTAAAATCTTTGGATTTATTGCAGAGAACATTGGAAAGAGAAATTAAGGGCTGTCAGGGTCTAATTATCTGGACTGATTGTGACAGAGAGGGAGAAAATATTGGTTTTGAAATAATTCAAGTTTGCACTGCTGCAAAGAGTAATCTCCGCATTTATCGTGCAAAGTTCTCAGAGATAACTGGTGTCTCTGTTCAAAGAGCACTAGCAAATTTAGAACAACCCAATAAGAATATCAGTGATGCAGTTGATGTTAGGCAAGAATTGGATCTACGGATAGGTAAAGCAATTTTGTACTCTTTCTTATATAAGTCAACATTAAAAACATTTACAACAAAACAAAATTATCCTGTAATACCGAATACTGCAATGTTCCCACTGCTGCTGGAAGGCCACTCTAAAATATCTTTAAAAAATTAAGTTTTCACATTCGTAATTACTTATTCTAAATGAATAAATTAATCTTTTGTTGTGTCTTTATTCATTTTCAGAGTGTATTTTTAGGGTGGCAAAGACATTTTTTATAGATAAATATGATGCGGTTAAGACTTATTTTATTAAGCATTTATTTAGATTTAGATACCAAAATGTTATTATAGGAGCTGCTTTCACAAGGTTTCAGACTCTACGGTTACAAAAAGTTTTCCCCAGGAAATTAGCTGAAAGTCTAGTAAGTTATGGCTCGTGTCAGTTTCCAACACTTGGTTTTGTGGTAGAGAGGTATAGAGCTGTTGAAAACTTTGTCCCAGAACCATTCTGGAAAATAAAAGGTAATTAATTTAACTCATTCAACACATTTACCATAATTTATTGAGATCTTTTTCTATTGAAGAGTTATCTGCTCGAACATAGCATGGATGTAAAATCACAAGACGCAATTACAACGTGTCTGTTTAAATAACACCCTTTGCATTTAATTAATTTTTTTTTAGTAAATCACACCAAGAATAATCTAAGTGTTGATTTTGCCTGGGAAAGGATTCGTCTGTTTGACAGAGATGCATGTCAAATTTTACATGACATTTGTTTGGAACAGCCCCAGGCCAAAGTGTGTGATGTGAAGACTAAACCTAAGTCTAAATGGAGACCATTGCCTTTAGATACAGTGGTAAGTTATGAAATTTTATATTATGCCTATTACAAACCAATTTGCACAACTTCAATTGGACTAATTGATGTGACAATGATAATATGATAACATGGTTTATTGATGTTTCTCCACCACAAAACAAAAACTGGGTTTTCCTGAGATCCATTGGGTATTAAATATAGTATAGACAATGCTCTTCAACCTATCATAGGCCACTGCTGAGCATATGATTCCCTATTCCATGCCTAACACTGGAATTCTGCTTTGCTCATGCAACTTTTTGGTACAAGCAACCTCTTACAAGTCATCAAACCAGGCAGTGTAATATGGTTCATTTGCTTAAAAATATTCCCCACTCAAGAACTCTTCTGCTAGAACAGTTATTGATACATCCTAGGATACATTGGCGGTCAACTACCTCATCAACATGCTTAAACTACTTCAATAACATACACACATATATCATATAATTATAAATTAGGCTGTATGTCGTGATCATTTATTTACAATTCCCAACCAAGAATGAAGTCTACTCGTCATTTTAAAAAAAATATATTGTTTTAGGAATTGGAAAAGTTAGCATCCAGGAAGCTTAAGATAAATGCAAAAGAGACAATGCGTTTAGCCGAAAAGCTGTATACTCAAGGTTTTATAAGTTATCCACGTACAGAAACAAATGAGTTCCCGAAAGAGATGAATCTTGGGCAACTGGTGGGGCTTCAAACTGGGGATGCACAGTGGGGCGCGTTCGCGCAGGGTATCATGGACAGTGGAGGACCGACGCCTCGCCAAGGCAATAAGAGTGATAAAGCCCATCCTCCGATACATCCAACCAAATATACAAACAGTAATTATCAATGTTTTTTTATCACATCCAAAATAATCACAATAAATATTCATAACTCATGTATGCTGTCAAATGGTAGGTTTGTGACGGGATATGAATCTCGCGAGGTACTTTATTAGCGCTTTTTACAACTTACTTTTTTCTGGTATCAATGTAACAAAGAAATAAATTACGAAACAAAAGTATAAGGAAAACTGTACACGTAAAACCCTAAAATAGTTAATACAGTGCATATACTTAATTTAAAAGTAATATCGCTATCAAAATTTATGGTGAAATTGTAGTCTTCGAAATCAAACCATTTTTATGCATATTTTTACAGGTTTGACTGGAAACGAACAAAGACTCTACGAATTTATAGTTCGGTCTTTCTTAGCATGCTGTTCAAAGGATGCCCAAGGGCAAGAAACCACTGTGTTGATTGATGTAGCGGGAGAGAAATTCTCTGCTAGCGGTCTTATGATCACTGCAAGGAATTATCTGGAGGTCTACCCATATGACAAGTGGTCATCTAAGGAGATACATGTGTACCAAGTATGCGTTTACTCTCTATGAAGTTAAAATATCTAATTGTATAATTTCTGAGGTAATTTATAGATATACAAGCAACTTGCTTAATCATTCCACTAAATGTTTTGTAATTATTGACATATTATGAATGTTAACTAATTCATTATAAATAAATAATAAATAAATATCCACTGACATTCACACAGCGCCATCTAGCCCCAAATTAAGCGTAAAGCCTGTATTATGGGTACTAAACAACGGATAAACATTCTTATGTATTTTTTTTTTATAAATACATACATATTATACCTAGAAAACACCCGACCATTACAAGCAGATATGTTCACGCACACAAATTTTTAAACTGCCCGGGGATCGAATCCGGAACCCTTGGTGTTGCAGCCGACGTCTTTACCGCAACACCAAATGGGTATTATGATTGTAAAGTTCCATATGCAGTGTAATCAATAAATTAAAAAAATATTTGCTTATAATAAATAATCTAGTTTTTTTATTAAACAATTAATGGTGAACTTGTTATTAGTAAAACGTGTTTATTGATTCAACATTATTTTTGACCCACAGGCTGGTGAAACATTTAACCCAACAAGCATAGACTTAGTAGATGGCAGCACCAGCCCACCGAACCTCTTGACTGAAGCTGATCTCATTGCTTTGATGGAAAAACATGGTATAGGTATGTTTATTCAACTTTTTAGCAGAAAGGCTCTAACGAAACAGTTTTACAAAATGTTAATTTCATTATCTAGGCGGAACAGGAGCTTATGTATCTGACGTGTAAACCATTATACTATTGGGTCGTCAACAAAGAAGTGATTCATTCAATTATATTTCACAAATCTATGCTTGATTTTTTCATTAAAAATATAATAATCTATGTTTAATAATGTTAGTCATTATGTTTTAGGAACTGACGCAACACACGCCGAACACATAGAAACAATAAAAAATAGATCATATGTGGCGTTAGCAGATGCAATTCACTTTGTTCCTGGCCTGTTAGGCATGGGATTGGTTGAGGGGTAACATTTTTATAAGATTTTTTTTATAAACGTTAATTTCAATATATAATTCTTGTAATTCTTTCTTCTATATGAATAGAACATTTGAGTACTAGTACTCTATGGTGCTAAGGATCTTGCATTTTTTCTTTATTAAGTTTTTATATATTAACTGTTGTCATCGGAATGCTGTGTTTGCCTGTTATTACGTACATACTAGTCTAAGTTGTAAGTAAATTGTGTACTTTTAATGCTTGTGTTTATTTTGTTAGTGTACCTAATTAAATAATATGAAACATTTAAATTTTAATATAATGCTAAGGTTAATTGACCGTTTATTCCCATCAGGTATGACGCCATGGGTCTGACCATATCGAAGCCGCACCTGCGCGCGCAACTGGAGGCAGATCTGAAAGCCATCAGCGAGGGCCGCAAGCAACCGCAAGTTGTGCTGGCAGAACAGGTGAGACAATCCAGGAGACGTGTTATAATCACGTTTTTTTACACGACTTAGGCCTAATCACCCTATACGGGAAGGCTCGTACCCCTCAGTGGGGACGTTTAATGAACTGATGAAGATGATGATAATCACACAGCGCCAACTAGCCCCAAGTTAAGGGTGAATCCTGAATTATGGGTACCAAACAATGGATAAACATACTTATATAGTTTTTTTGTAAATACATACATATTATACATAGAAAACACAAAGTCATTACAAACAGACATGTTCATGCACACAAATGTTTGTACTGTACGGGGATCAAACCCGGAGCCCTTGGTGTAGCAGCCGACGTCTCGACCATTACACCAAATGGGTCGTCAAATAAAAATTGAACTTAATAATATACAGGATTAGCAAGTTGAATTGGCAGGGCATATAATGCGTAGAACCGATAGCCGATGGGACGTAAAGGTTCTCGAGTGGCGTCCACGTGACGGGAAACCAAGCATAGGCCGACTCTTAACCAGATGGACAGATGACCTGGTTAAGGTGGCGAGTAACATATGGATGTCAACTGCTAGGGAAATCATTAGGGGAGGCCTGCATTCAGTAGTGGACATATTAGGCTGTAATGATGATGATTAATAATATACTCAACTGAACTTCTTCACTCTAACACTGAGATAAGTGGAAGTAACTGGAAACTAGCGCTGACTAGCGCCTGGATCAGTATCTGAGATACTTTGAATTTTAGTACCCATAGTACAGCCTCGTTGTTTAAATTAGGGCTTGATGGCGCTGTGTCGGTGGATGTACATATTTAATAAACAATCAACTAACTAGATCAACACAATCACAAATGACCGCGGTAAAACTGCCCATCACGTCGTTTAGACAAAATTTTCATTTATATTCACTTGTGATAACGAGATAGTAGTGTGCTCGTGCTTTTTTTAATTTGTGCCCTTTCAGTAACGCCTTAAGGTCGCATAATTGAAATGAATAATTTTATATTATAAATATAACAATAACTAAACGTATATGTATAGCGGTTCGGACATTTTTTGGTTGACGTTTCTTCGTGATTGTGCATTATACACTAGTTGGTAGACTCTATACTGAGTCGCCTGGGTAGGTACCACCACAGTGACAGATATCGTCCCGTGAAACAGGAGTGTTATGCACTTTTGTGTTTCGGGATGAGGGCGGGAGGGAGGATTTGGGGTGAAATTACCTGGTATAAGAGACCTAACATCTGTTTTCTCGGGTGACGGGCGCAGTGCGACATTGATGGAGGATAATAACAGTCTATCGGTTGCTGATCTTCTTCAATGCCGCTCTGTCATGCTCAGGCATATCACTTACCATCAGGTGAGCGTTCTGACCGTCCTGTACACTTATAATAAAAAAAACATGTTTTGCAACAGGTGGCAAAATACAAAGAAGTGTATCTTACTGTGACAGCGGAGGCAAACAAGATTGACGCTGCATTAGCAGAGCGGTTTAGTGAAAGTCCCATCGAGTACAATGCTGGACCTGAAGTAATTCCTATGGAAATGACTTCAGGTATGCCCTTTACGTTTTAAAACTGCACTACAGTTATGACTAGTATGTAATTATATGGAGTTGGCAAGCATAATCCAAAATGAAATAATATGCGTAGGTAGTCAATGTTAAGATCATTAAAATAGAATCATAGCCTCTATGCCTTGCTTATGTTTTTTTTAAATCTAAATCTGGAAAAATAAAAAGATATTTCAGGGTGAATTTTGAATCATTGGCATCCATTCGACCCTTTTATTTTACTTATATTTGGGATGATTTTATGGGAACCTAATACCATATAAATTTATCATTAAAGTTTCTCAAAATAAATGATAAATAAATAATCGTATTGCGTTGTGCAATTCGATAATTCTCACCGCACCTGCGTCGCCCCCGCAAAGATGTGCCGCGCGCTGTGAATTCGCCTCACCCCATATTTTATTGAAAATTATTACTTTAAGTCAACATTGGTTTATTTATTTATTGCAATACGTTATTGATCAATCGCAAAGTGTTTTAGGTACATGATTTTTAGGCTTTAAAATTAATGTAATGATTATGTAAAATACTAGATTTCTGGCACGTAAACGGAGAAACCTATATTGCAGTAGACTGTCATTGTATTTTTGTAGGTTTCCCCAAAAGTAAAAACTTTTCTTATTTTTCAGTACTCAAGTGCCCAAAATGTGGTTCAGATATGGTATTGAGGCAAAAGAAGAATAACGCTGACGAATTCTACATTGGCTGTTTATCATTCCCCAATTGCAAGAATGCTGTTTGGCTGCCGACCATCGTGAAGAGTTTAAAAGTGCAACCAGAAACATGTTCAACAGTAAGTGATAACAATATAATTATTAAATATTGAATTATTTTGGAGAATATTTATTATAAAATATATCACAATGACGGATAATCTGGTTAAGGTGGCGGGTAGCAGATGGATGTCAACTGCAAGGGATCGGTCCGCGTGGAAATCATTAGGGGAGGCCTTCGTTCAGCAGTGGACATAATTAGGCTGTAATAATGATGATGATGATGATATCACAATAACTATTCAACAAAAATTTGAATAGTTATTGTGATATATTTTATAATAAATATTCTTCAAAACACAGACTCAGAGCTAACTACCTTCATATAATCAGCCAAGGCCCGCTGCAGAACACAGGCCTTACCGCACATCATAACCATGGGGAGATTGGGCCTTAACCCATCACGCGGGCCTTATGCGGATTGGTGGGTGCTAACGACTACCATCTTTAGATTGTAGCCGACGGCTTAACGTGCCCTCCGAAGCAAGGAATCATCTTTCTTTTCAGACAATCAAGTGATTTAGCCTGCAATGTCCTAACCAAACTAGGAAAAATCACACAAAATGTCCTTTCCTCGCTGGATTCGAACCCACAACCTCCGAGTCCCGCAGCTGAACGCTCTGTGCCCAATATACCACGAAAGCAGTCCGTAGGTAATTTACTAGTTACCTACATCTACCTTCAAACTGAACAAAACATATTTAAAACGATGTACCACAAGCAGGTAAAACTGATTTGTGTCTCCAAAATGGGACTCTATCTATATACTTACTTCTTATGTATTACAAAATAATAATTGATCTCATTATTCCAGTGTGGACCAAACTACAAAACAGTCACATTTGAATGGAGGAACAACTCAATTAGCCACATATACCCGCCTCCTTACACAACTTGCATCGGCGGATGCGATTCCACTCTCCTTGAAATGCTCAAAATAAACCCGTCAAGTGTAAAAGCCGTCGATAGCAGACCAGCGAACGCCGACAGAATCAACGGTGTTAGAGATACGACCAGCACAATAAGCGTAATACCAGCGAGACAAACGCAAAACAACAAGGCAATTCGCGCCGCCATTTTTAAACCAGATAAACACAAACATGCCTGCGCCAAGGGCTGGAAGCAATTTTACGAATAGCAACGCTACGAGAATGCCGACTCCGAGAACTAGCAACAATTTACCAAATAATACTAACCCTACGAGGCTGCCGACGCCGAGAGCTGGCAACACTGATCCCGATGATAACAATGTACTGTGCGGATGCAATCAGAACGCGATACTTTTAACTGTACGGAAGCAAAATGCAAATTTTGGTAAGTTTTTTATCTTATGTGTACAGGACGATCAGGACGCTCACTTGATGGTAAGTGATACGCCTGACCATGACAGAACGACATTGAGGGAGACCAACAACTGATACAGTTATTATTCTTCGTCAATGCCGCACTGCGCCCGACACCAGAGAACTGATGTTAGGTCTTTTATACCCGGTAATTTCACTAGGTACAGTGCCCTCATCCCGAAACACAAAAGTGCATAACACTCCTGTTTCACGGGACGATATCTGGCGAAACATTAGTGTGAATACATACGTTTAGGATTTGGTTTTTATGTAATTAAGTTTGATTTCTTGCTCCTGTGCCCTCATACTTGCTGTGTGCAGATGCCCTAGGTATTGCAACTGGTTATGAACCTATGAATATGTAATGTAAATTGCTCTGTAACGCTATTTTGTGCACTAATAAATAAATTACATTTTATGGCAGGGTTGGACAAACGAGCAGACATTCACCTGATTGTAAGTGATATCGCTATGAGTATACACGGCAGAGCAACTATTGCGTTCCCACTTTTTAAAAAGAAAGAGGGAAATCATTAAATGGGGAGAGGGGAAAGGGGAATTTCTCCGGTGATCATCCTGACTCGAAGAATTATAATCGTTTGTTTGGCTCTAGTTTTCTGCGAGACCGACTATTACTCCAGTTGAGCCAGACCATTTGTGCCGAATCATTGCCCTTAATATGTATAAATATAGGTACATTTTTTCGTTGATATAATTGCTATGTACTTCTTCATCATCATCAGCTCACATGCCCCGCCGAGGGGCACGAGCCTACCCGTTAAGGGTTTATAGGCCTTAAACGCATAACCTTTGAATCTCTTCTTCACAGGTGTGCGCAGGTTTCGTCACAATGTTTTCCTTCACCGTAAGAGCGTCGTATAAACGTACATATAATTTTGAAAACACATTGGTACGTGGCTAGATTTAAACCTGCACCCTCTAGCTAAGAAGGCAATCGTCCACACCAATTAGCGACCGACGTTCCATACTTACTTAAACAACAAAAAGCTTGGATCTTATTAATGTTTCTTACCTGAAAATTGTGATTTCAGGCAAGAAGTTCTACAAATGTTCTGTCGGCAAAGAGAACGGAGGCTGCGATTTCTTCCTGTGGGCGCCTGAATCTGATGGTGCACTGAATCCGTTAGAAACACCGCCAACATCCAGTGGCTCGTGGGGTGGCAACCAATCGGGAAGTAGCTGGGGTGGAAGCAACCAACCGGGGAACACCAGGGGTGGAGGCGACCAATCAGGGACGACTCAGACTAGGGGGTGGGGCATAACGCCGAGCTTTTCAAGAGACGATTTCCCGGGAAACGACGACAATGTAATGTGTAACTGCGGTCTTCCATGTAAAAAGTAAGTGTTCTTTGTTATTGTCACGTGGTTGGTTTTTTGGCCGAATAACCCATTTGTGCACGTCGTAATAAATTGAGCGATACCTAAATAATTATTCCGAAGCCAAATATTCGCCTTAGCTTACTTAGGCAACTTAGCTTGGGCCCTAGGAAAGCTAAACTGAAAATCAATCTATACTTCAATAAACATAAATAAATTAAAACTATCTTTTTTTTTCAGAATCACTGTTCATAAAGAAGGGCCCAATAAAGGTCGACCATTTTACGGATGTCAGAAAGAGTTCAATGCCCGGTGCAACTTTTTCCAATGGGCTGACGATGGAGGCTCTACAGGTAACTAAATAATTTTAAACTACGCTTATTGTTGAATTTTATGAATGTAGCTTACGGGGCTAGAGCACACGTATATGTGCTGTACATACAAAAGTAATGTGGATGACATATCTAAATAAATATCCACTGACATTCACAAAGCGCCATCTAGCCCCAAACTAAGCATTATAGTGTATAAGCCCAGACCAATACAAACAGACATGTCCAAACCCCGGGTTTTACAAACATTTGTCTGCATGAACATGTCTGTTTGGTAATGGTCTGGGTATTTCTATGTATAATATGCAGGTATTACAAAAAAAAATGTTTATAAGTATGAGTGTCAGTGGATATTTATTTATCTTTCGAACTTATTACCTCCGTCGCGCATTGAATGACTGCAAAACTTATTAACCAATCCCGCAGACATTCGCACTCGGCTCAGTTGCGTATGCTACTCGTATCATATCTTTGTGACGACTCATGTAGTGAATGTCTATGGATATATTATCCATTTCTGAAAATGTTGTACGCATTGTTTCAACAGGCATTTCAGTATCGACTTGACTACTAATTTTCGAAGGGATCTCTACATACATGGTTTAGAACCAAAGAGAAGTTATCCTACCAGTGGTGTATTGCGAATTATTGTAAGAAGACGCTCTGTGAATGACGTAAGTCAGTAAGTTAGGGCCCTTTGTTCAGCAGTGGACGCTATGCTTGTTGTTTCCAGCAGCAAATTCTCACTAAAGACGGCACATTATAGACAGAGTAGAACTTATACTAGCCGCACAACTTATATTAACAATGAACTAACTAGATGCACAATCACGAAGGTATATAATAATAATAATATCAGTTTAATTTTCTCCATAAACGACATCGCATTGCAATAGATCAAAATTATTTTATGACAAAAGGTACAATTTAATAATTTATCAACCAATCAAAATAATATCAACCAAAAAATGTCCGAGCCGCTTGATATATACGTTGACACAGGTTATATTTATGACATAAAATTATACATTTAAATGTTGGGAGCGTCGGTGGCTCAGTGGTGCAGACTGTCGCCTTCCTACCGGGAGGGCTGAGGTTCAAATCCCGACACGTACCAATGTGTTTTCGAATTTTCGAAAATATATGTACGTTATCCGACGCTCTTACGGTGAAGGAAAACATCGTGAGGAAACCTTCATGTACGCCTGCGAAGAGATTCGAAGGTTGTGTGTGAAGTCGTCCAATCCGCACTGGGCCCGCGTGGACGACTAAGGCCTAATCACCCTATACGGGTAGGCTCGTGCCCCTCGGTGGGGACGCTTAATGAGCTGATGATAATAATAAATGTTGACCATAAGGCATCATTAAAGCACGAGCATACTATAATGTCACTTGGACATGTAGCGAGCAACGTGATCATGAATGAAAATTTAGCTCAAGTGACGGACGGGCATAATTTTGCCGCGGACACTTGCCTGAGATTGTGCATCTAGTTAATGTTTATCTAAGCCGAACAAGGATATTTAAGGTCGCTGCGTCATTTTAATTCCACCTTTTTGCGACAGTGGAATGGGGCGGTGGGCAAGGGAGAGGTGGCGGCCAAGGCAGAGGTAGGGGCCGGGGGAGGGGTGGAGGGGGGAGGGGCGAAGGCCGAGGTCGACGCTGTGGTTTGTGTCGGGAAGAGGGCCATGTGAGAAGCCGATGTCCAAACAACGATCAACAATAACAAACCATGCTTTGAAACTATTCGCAAAGTACAAGGGACAGTCAGCAACAAAAGTAAGTATTTGCATTTAATTTGATAGGTCTTTACACATTTATATTGTACCGACACATTTCAGTGTCACAAAGTGTATATTGAGTGTTTTAAACAGGAAAGTAAAAATTTAACAATGTTATTAAAGTCTAAATATCTCTAAAATAATACAAACAGAAAAACTCTCTAATAATGAAAAATGTTCATGTATAAATAATGATTTTGCTGATTGTCCCTTTTATGTGGAGCAGACTTCCATTGTTAAGTGCAAATAATAATCAGGCGTGTTACGCTTACCAATTGTTGCGTTCTTTGTAAAAAACTATAAATACAGTTTGTATAAAATGTTCTAAGTCTAGTTCTAAGCATAAAGTATAAATTGGTGATATTATTTTAAGTTTGTGTCATATAATATACCAATGGTATTTAATAAAAAGTAATTGTAAATCAAACTCTTTTATTTTATTTATCTCTAATATTTTAGCAATTCCTCATTTTATTACAAAGTGTCAAATACCTCAATGGTTCATAAACATGGAAGTAGGTACTTAAAATACATTGTGATCTTAATACTTCAAAAAAGGTAGGAAAAATACTCAATCAAAGGTACATCGGCTAGTCAAATTATACAATGGGCTATTATATTATATTGTAATATTTAGGTTCCATTAATTAATTAAATATTTTGTAAGACCTAAAGAACATACTATATTGGAGTAAAATATTGCATTGTGTATTATATTATTTACACCAACCTTGCAGATTATTGCGATGTGAGATAAGGCTACCATTGTATTCATTTTATTATTCACTTAACATATATTTTCAGGTCAAAATATTAACAATTATATAATATACTAGCTTTACGTGCGACTTCGTCCGCGTGTAGTGGTTACTTATCCTAACGCTCTCTTTAACCCGCTACTTCGTTTATATAGGTGAGAACATAAGATATTAATTTAAGTTGAGAGCAATTTTTAAAATCGAACCAGTAGTTCCTGAGATTAGTGCGTTCAAACAAACATACAAACAAACAAACTCTTCAGTTTTATAATATTAGTATAGATGCGTAGACTACCGATCAACAGATGTGATACTCAATCCGACATCATGAATGAAGCTCTAAAAAATACTCGTTTTTTTTTTAAATGCTATCTAATATTTCGAAGAATTTAAAGTCTTATTATTTTAGACGTCAAGTTCACTGCGGGACTAGGTCACCCCCGTCGACCAAACTTATATTACTAGTCAGTTAGAAGTTATACCTCCAGGTCTAAGGCAGTATAAACTGCCTTAGACCTGGAGGTATAACTTCTAACCACTACTTTTTAACTACTACAAAAAAATAGGGTGCTCATTATCAATTACTGATCATATTTTATAATGTATTAAGAATTTTCATACCCAAAATTATCATATCATACTTTGACTTTAGTAATCGACACTGAATTCCCCATTTTTATAATTGTGTTTATCTTAGAAAGAAGTGTTGTATATTTAAATATAGGTTTAAAAGAGGTATCTCTCAAAAGGTTACCCAAGTATCCGTTTCAAAAACACTATATAAATTGGCAAGACAAAACATCTACATACGAGTAGGTACATTAAAACTAGACTAGGCCCTACCACCGCGGTTTCTTGCTTCTTGACTTCAATGACGTCACACTTTGAGCCCGTTGTATTTCTGCCTGCTGCTCCGCTTCCACCGTTTTATCAGTCATCATGTCCAGGAGTATTTCGAATTTCAAACGCAACATGTTATTTTCCTCCTCTAACCGTTCTAGTTCTTTCTTCAGTCTTAAATTTTCTTTATGCGCCGCACCCGCTTTGCCCGAAGCTACCAGATTGACGTATGTATGTTAATGTGTTAGGTACTTACAGAGGATTTCATTGATTTTTCGTACTGTAATTTTACTGGACATTGTAACTGCATCTTTACGTTATAAGTTAGCAACTGCAGAAAGGATCTTATATACATATATGTGACAGTTGCCTGACTGATTTCATAAACAGAACGATGTGAAATAAATAATGAGAGTCCTTATTTCTCATGGTTGAGAAATAGGCTTCAACACCAAGTAGTTCAAATTTGATCCCCTTGCATTAACTACAAACATGTCTGTTTGCAGATAGGTACTGAATTGGGTATTTGGAAAAAATATATAATACAAGTATAGACCATTAGAATATTAAATGATTTACAAAGTTTTGCAGGTTTAAGTTTACCTGGAATCCATTGGCCTTCTTCGAACGAAACTTCGAAATCTCCAAGCTTCAGAGTTAAAGGTCCTAAGTCCAGAGACAGCTCTCTCGACGCATAATCGCTTCCAAATTCGTTCTTTATAACGGAGGTGTCCTGTTTTCTGACTGGTATTGTTTTTGCCGAGAATTTACTACTAAACAAAGGCATTGTATTAATCATCCACCTTTAATTGTGAATTACACTTATCGTTGTGATTCGTTGATTGAGGATCCGTGTCCGTAGCGATTACTTGCTCAGTGATAACTACTGTCACATACTCTTTGTACTGTCAAAACAAACTGTTGCCATGGAAACGTTAAGTCGTAATTGAATGCGCACGTCACCACAGATGGTATCACTACTATTACTACTCAACCTATCGCAGTCCACTGCTGGACATAGGCCTGGTATCACTAAATAATGGAAAAATTAAATTAATTGTTAATCTGGAGACAGGTAGCGATGTCTATTTGATAAATGAAATAAAAGATTTATTCGAAAAACTCATTTAATACTGCTATTCGAGATACAAAAGCTTTCATAAAGTTTGACACGAATAAATAGTAAAAAAAATATATTTATACACAAAAAACGTAGTAAAACTGTTGTATAAGAATAATGGAATAGTTTGTAAATACTTAGAGGTACTTTATTATTGCTTGACAGTTTGCATTGTTCATATCAGTCATCGGAATCATGAAACTGGTAAAGTATACAATATATATTACAATAAATAATTAAAGTTTAAATTTAACCTATTTGCCCCTTAGTTACGTTTCTGTGATGTGATAACTATGTTTTCAGTCTAAATATCATCACAGCTGGAATGATCAAAATCACCGATCCGATTGAATACGTCACTGCGGCCCCAGAACACCAGTACACTGCAAAAAAGAATTCTATTAAAGAACAATTCATGTTTTATTTGTATCATCATGATCAGCCTATAACGACCCAACGGACGGACGGTTCAACTAATGGCACATGATACCGCCACCCATTGATATTCTTTAATCCGGAGTGGCAACGAGTGTGATGTCCACCCTTCGAGAAGAAAAAAATAGGAAGTGAAAAGGTTAATTTTTTGCCTCGAGTAACCCCACTCTATTTATTTTGTTAAAGTTCTGACGACCCATTTGGTGTTGCGGTCTGCGGTTGAGACGTCGACTGCAACACCAAGGGTTCCGGGTTCGATCCCCGGGCAGTACAAACATTTGTGTACATGAACTTATCTGTTTGTAATAGTCTGTGTGTGTTTTTATGTATAATATATATGTATTTACAAAAAAATGTACATATATATGTATGTTTATCCGTTGCTTAGTACCCATTATACAGGCTTCACGCTTAACTTGGGGCTAGATGGCGCTGTGTGCATGTCAGTGGATATTTATTTTTATTTTAAAGTATGATTCAACATAGTATACATACTTGCAGCAGCTACTAGAGGTCAGCAGCCCGGGCTAGGGCCAGCGACCGCAAACTGCCCAACACAGCCCCGCGAGACTCCTCGGGCGCTTGACTTGCAGCCATCGACGTCATGCACGACACAGCAAATGCCGTAGCTGGTAAATAAATACTTTGTTACAGAAAATATATACATAATGAGCAGATGATCCAGAGAGCACAAAACTCAGTTCTGCGATTAGTATGCAATGCTTTCTGCTTTATCACAAATCATGAAATACACAGGGAACTCGAGATGAATACTTTAACAGAGGAAATACAGAGATACTCAGAAAAGTACCAAAAAACATTGGAAGTACATCCTAACATGCTGGCTTCTGTGCTACGGGATAGGAGCTACACAAAAAGACTTCAAAGAAAAGATATCATTTAGCTTAGCACACTGTGTGAACGCAAGGGTTAACCGCTCGAACTTACCAGTCAGGAAACTTTTAACTAATCTGCTAAAAGTAAACCAAACTGATCGTAGATAATCTTCTAAAACACATAAAAAAGAGCAGAAATCGGAATAAGATTTCACTGATTTCATACAGCGAAAGAATCCATACTAATATTATAAATGTGAAAGTATCTCTGTCTGTCTGTCTGTTGTTACGCTTTCACGCCTAAACGGCTAAACGGATTTTATTGAAACTCGGTATGTTGATAGTAGGTAACCTAGAATAGGTTTTAGGCTACTTTTTGTCCCGTTTTCACCCCCCACTTCCCTAAACTGGGGGTTGGATGTATGGAACTTTCCGCAATTTTTGTAGTACGACGCTGAAATTTGGTATGCAGACTATTTGTCAGAAACGAAAAAATATGGCATATTTTTTTCAAAAATCCACCCCCAAACCCTTCAGATAGGGGAGGAAGTATCATATCGAGAAGGTAGAAGCTAAAAATTGGTATGAGGGCTGTAAGTTACAATCAATAAATCTTTCATTTTTCTTCTTTTCGGAAATCGGCCCCAAAAGCCTTAAAAGAAAGGGGAAAGGGGGGATAGTATACCGGACTTTATATATATATATATGTTACAAAAATGTAAACCTTTAGAGTTAGGGGGAGGGGATTCCTAATAAAAATTCCTATATATGTATTATTTTTTTTTCAGAAATTTATCCCAAAACCTTTAAAGTGATATATATTATATATATATATATTAGGTTTTTATATCGGAAATGGATACACCTTTTTAAGTTGGGGGGGGGGGGGGAAATCCTATGTATTGTGATATAAATATTTATATATTTATCTTTTATGTAATTTTTGATTATGATTGAAATGAAATGGACTCCAAAACCTTTAAACTTGGCGGAGGATTCCTATGTATAGTGATATATATGTATACATATATTTTTTACAAGTTTAAACATTTACAAGGTAGAAAGCTAAAAATAAGTATGATGGCTATTTGTCACGAACAAAAAATCTTGCATATTTAAGTTTTGCAAATCGGCCTTAAAGCCTTAAAAAGGGGTAATGTATATTTGACTTTCCCAGTTTTAAAGTTAAAAGCAAAAAATTGGTATGCGAAGCGAAAAAGAAGAAGCATTGTTGCAGTATTAAAATTATTCTGTTATCGTTACCAGGAAAGTATCCCGAATTTAACGCGAGCGAAGCCGCGGGCAAAAGCTAGTAAAGTGGATATGCCTTAAAGTCCGAGATTAATTTTGATGAACGGAAAAAAGTAAATTAAATAAAACGACTTATTGATGCATTATTAAGGATTTTGTAGTGTGGTTTTTTTATTTGTGGTTTAAAAGGTCATTAAAATGTGAGAAGATCATATTAGTATCAACATTTCGGTGCATGTACAGACTACAGCGACAACTATGTATTATTTTTGTTTTATATAGACCAAAATTAATACTTTCAGGGACAGCCTTTTAGGGAGGTTAGGCATATTTCATACGGTTTCGTACGGAATCTCGGTTTTAGTCTTTTTTTATTTTTCGTCATAACAGTTTTAGCTCTTATAATATAATAATAAAGCCATTTTTCTGAACTTGTTGACATTTATAATATGTCACGAAGTTCGGGTGCCTCTTGCATAGGCCTCCTCAGCTCTTCTCATGTGCCCGTCGTCTGCAATTCTAGTCAATATGGTCCAGGGTTAAGCGGATATCGTCACTCATCGTGTTTTGGACGGCCTTTTTTCTGGTTTTATCTCTGGATACCATAAAGTAACTTGTTTACTCCATTTATTTATTTTGCAGCGTAGCATGTCCAGTCATACATTTCAGGTGGTCTATACGAGTTATTATATTGCTAATTTGTGTCCTCTTTCTTATCTCTATGCTGGGATTTTATTGCTAAGCTTTATGCCCAGCAAACTTCTTTCCATTGCTCTTTCTGTTTAGCTAGTTTTCTCTAAGTTGTCTGTCAAGTCCATGTTCACAGCGTATGTCATACAGGGGAGAATACAGGTATTAAAGGTCTTTCTCTTTATATGTATGCCAGATCTTTGTCTTCATTCTTCAGGACCAGTATTTCTTCATCCGCAAGCTATTCTTTTGTTGATTTCTTTTGTCATGGAGTCTTCTGGAGATACAATTTGACCAAGATATACATACTTTCATAATTCAAACTTGGTTCCGTTAACTATTATGTTGCTTTCTGTGAGTTGGTATTAGTTTTGTTTTGTCGGCATTGATTTCTAAACTACTTCTCTGCTTTTGTCTGTAAGCTTGTAACATGTACTGTAGTTTGTTGGGTCTTCTTAGCAGGACAATATATCAGCAAATCTAGATGTTTGAGGCGGCTTCCATTGATTTTGATACCGTAGTTATCCAGTCTAGTCGCCTAAATATGTGTTCAGCACAGCGTTAAACAGCTTAGGCGATAATGATCTCCTTGTCTCAGCCTCTGTTTATTGGGAGGTCACCTTTTGACTCTAGCTTAATGCGGTGTTATTTCTTTGTAGATCAATTGATAAGTTCAATATAGACATCATCCAATCTTGTTCTTCAAACTTGCAGATAATTTGTGTTTAATGCTAAATAAAACTCACCACTATGGAAAAAATATGGAACTGCTTCTGCAAAAACTTGAAAGAAATTGGATAAACAAACTGACCAGATAACGCAGTCCGTACTAAACACGTTACAGAAGCAATTGATGAGAAATTGAGTGATATAATAGAAGAAAATAAAATCCTTAAAACCAAAGTATCAGAACTAGAGATGAAAATCAAATACCTAGAAAAAGAAAAACGGAAAAACAACCTCGTCTTCTTCGGTTTAGAGGAAATAGGAAAATCGGAGCTAGAAATAATAGACTATAAAAGATACCGTAGAAGATTTAGGAGTGCAAATGAACAGCAATGAGATTAGTTACGTACAAAGAATCGGAAAAAAGATGGAAAACAAAAATCGACCGATAGTGGTTTCCTTTACAACACAATGGAAAAACATCTGTACTCAAAAACAAATCAAACTTACCTTCAAATATATATGTCAAAGAAGACTTCTCTAAGGAAACTTGAAAAACGTAAACAACTACAAACTCAAGTAGATGAAGAAAGAAAGAAAGGAAACATTGCTTTTTTAAAGCACGACAACTCGTTCTACTAAAACCGAAGGACTAAATAGAGAAAAAAGAAGAAGAGAACCATCAGACTCTCCCAAACAAACAACACAGAAGAATGGTAGCACAAAAAATTCAAATGACAATACCCAAAGTCGTACCAAAATACTGAAAAATGAAATTATTAGACCAAACATACTAAACTTTATAGAAAAAACAAGATGTACCCCAAACCCTAATTCTCAAAAAACTAATAAAGGCCCAGGAAACCCGGAAAGAAACAAAAATCTATAATAATAAAATAAAACAAAAACATCAAAAATATTGTCTCCCACTACGGTTGGTCCCCGCGGGAGCACTAGACCAAATCCCTCCAGCAAAAAGAAGTGAATCATTTGATATTGCAACACTCAACACAAGAACTCTACGAACACATGAAAGCTTGCTCGAATTGGAAAAGGCGCTTCAAAATATAACATTTGATATCCTGGGCATATCCGAAATGAGAAGACTAGGTGAGAAATAATAGAGCGAAATGATTACATTTTGTACCAGAGAGGTGAAACAGCAGGCCACAGAGGAGTGGGATTCCTAATAAAAAAACATTAAAGAATTATATACAAGAATTGATAGGAATCTCAGACAGACTAGCAATACTCAACATTAATGTGCCGGGATACAAAAAAACATGGACAATTATACAAGCATACGGACCCACAGAATTAGCACTGGAAAGCGAAAGTGAAAAATTTTACCACACTCATCGGACATTATAAATAAATACCAGAATAACTTTCTTATAGTCATGGGCGACTTTAATGCACAGGTCGGGTGCAGAGAACCTGGTGAAGAACTGATTATGGGCAAATATGGATATGGAAAGCGGAGTGCAAACGGCTATCGACTAATCGAATTGCTGCTACAAAATAATTTAACATTGTTAAATTCAGTCTTTAAAAAAAACCCTAAAACGAAGTGGACCTGGCTATCACCCGATGGCAAATATAAAAACGAAATCGACTTCATTATAACAAATAGACCAATATTTTCCAAGATACACACATTATTCAAAGTTTAAACTTTAATACCAACCACCGGATGGTACGCTGCTGTTTAAAAAACATCCTATAAAAAGAAACAGAACCAAAATTATAAGTAAATCTGCAACACAGCATCTCAGTGAGAAATGGATCCTTCATCCATCAATACACTAAAAGAAATAATAAACTCGGACAAACTGTCATAGAAAAATATGACCTTATGGACAAACAACTGTCAAAAATGAAAAAGGTAAATGTAACCAAAGATGTAAAATTTAGTGAGAAGACAATAGAGCTCCTGGAGGAAAGAAAGTTCTAATGACAGACAAGTCTAAAACTGAAGAAAACCGTCACATAATATCTAGACTGAGCAAACAAATTCGAGAAAGTATCAGAAAAGATAGGAAATTAAGAAGAATGAAAAATTAGAGGAAGAAATCCAAAAAACAGGTGGTACGAAAAAAGCTTACAAAGAACTAAAAGAGTCTGGAATGGAATGGATACCAAAATTAAAAAGAAATAGAGCCAAACAAGTAACAAATCGTAGAAGAATCCAGAGTCTTGCTACAGACTACTATAGAACTCTTTACTCGAATAATGACATCAACCAAGACAAAGACGCCAATAACGATCACTATGGGACTATAAAAAATCCCACCAATACTCTTGCAAGAAGTAGAGAAAGCCATCATGTCGCAGAAGCTGGAAAAATCTCCAGGACCTGACAACATAACTAATGAGCTAATTAGAGGCACTATAGAAGAAATAAGCCCAATCCTAACCAAGTTATCAATGAAATTGTAACAACGGGAATCATTCCAAAACAATGGAATGAATCACATATTATTCTGCTCCATAAGAAAGGAGATAAAGATGACATCGGCAACTATAGGCCCATCAGCCTAATATCAAATGTATACAAATTTTCGCAAAAGTAATTCTAGAAAGAGCTTCAGGGACTCTAGACGAAAACCAACCAATAGAACAGGCAGGATCAGAAAGAACTACAATACTATAGACCATATCCACCAATTAAACAGTATTCGAAAATACAATGAATACCAGCAATCACTGTACATTTGTTTTGTTGATTACTCCAAAGCATTTGATAGCATTAAACAGTTTAGCTCTTCACCATAGCTGTATTCCGGGTTCGATATCCAGGTATAGGTGAATCATTCTTATAATGTGCGAGAGGTATAAAGAAGGTTGCTGTCTACTTAAGATAACTTATCTCATAAACCAAAATAAAACTTACAAATAGAAACGCACTAGCCCGTCCATAGCAAGCTGAGTGGGGGAATATGAAGGGTAGCCGCGCTGCCAGTGCACAAACATAAACGAGGCCGGTGTTAGAGCGAGAGCCGCGCGGGCTTTTTCCGCGCCCGCTGCGCTAGTCTACGCGCTGCACGCCTTGCAGCGCTGCCATTATCACACCTGGAAAAATATACTTTATATCGTCGAATCAACTTTTTGGTGTCATCATCAGCCTTCAATGACCCACTGCACCGCACATACCTCCCTACACAGCATACCGTAGTGACAATATATATATTTGTAGTCTCGGGTGTCGGTCGCAAAGCGGTGCTTATGGAGAAAAATAACTGTCTATCAGTTGGTCTTCATCAATGCCGCTTTGTCATGGTCGGCGTATCACTTACCACCAGATGAGCGTCTTGACCGTCCTGTATACTTTAAAACTTTATTTTCGTGATTTGATTTTATAAATGAGTCAAATCCCTAATAAAGGCCTCGAGAAATGAAAGCGCCCACCCATCTCGAAAAATCGCCTACATCCCGCTATCAATACTAATTGAATAAAATACGCTAAGGCAATTAGTTTAGTACAAATTAATATTCAAGGTTTACTAATTTGATAACCAAATACTGGTTAAACAAATAATACGTACAGCTGTTATAATTTAAGAAATTTCTATAGGTATGTGTTTTCGCAGTAGGTTCTTAGTATGTAAATAGTAGAGGTGCCCTACTTAGGATATTTTGGGAGTTCCTTGATGCAAATGCCAATAAGTAAACCCGTCATTTTGAAATTTAAAAACGGAAACTTTGTGTAGTTGAACATCCATTAACGAGTGAAGAAAATAAAAATTACTTCAAATTTTGTGAAATCTATTCTTGAGTGAACAGTTTTTGTATTTAAATATTCTTAAAGGGATAAAATCAGGGATGGCATTTTGTATGCAAGGCTGCTATTTTTGAAAAAAGACACCTATAACTTTTAAAAGAATTATAAAACGGGGAAAAATTAATATTAAAAGGGTACTTGGTGGCGGGTCTGTGCTCTCTGCGACCTTGTTTGCGGCAAATTAATGATCTAATAAAATCTGGTTTCTTTCGTATGTAAATGAGAACCCTGTCGCGGAGAGCTACCACCTTTTAAATCACGCTTCAAAAGAGGCAATAATAGACATTTGAACTTGTTGGTGAAGACAGTTAACGTACGAAGGCGACAGCAATTAAATTAGGTTTATCACCATCAAAGCGTATTCGTATTTTTTTTTACCTATGTAAACTAAAAACCTATAGTAAACCTGTAGCTTCTTTAATCGACTCAACTTGTATTCCCTCAGATAGGATTTGCGATGTTTTGTTTACAATTCAAGTGAGAAGAGAGATATACTATTATATGACGCACGCTCATCACTATGTCTTCCCTCGATACTTATGGAGTTAAGACCTTAAGAAGCTGCATGCGTGTTGGCAAGTCGTTAGAGCCTAGTTCATTGTATGGCAGAATTCACAACTGGTGCATCTGGTTAAATTGTTCCTCATTTAGACAGAAATGAAGACAAAACAGTATATATCAATAACAATAATATTTAAACACAAAACTTACCTATTACTAGAAACATTTTGCCTTGCTGCATAGCAGTATACCCAAAAGTGTGGTGCGTTAGGAATGTTATAGTAAATTCGAGCCCAGAATATAGAAATAGATATAAAAAGTAAATAAGTCCTAGTTTGTTTAAAACTTTGTTTTGGTTATTAGACAGATTTTTCACTGCAGAAAATTTTAAAAGATGCCATGGTGACACATAGTCCACTGTTTTTGAAATAGTAAATGATAGTGGTGCCCTTTTATCCTGAAAAAAAAAATCTATTTTGATTTCAAACCACAAGTAAATTCAAATAAATTTCATAAAAAATATGTATACAGACCTTAGATAGAGTTTCTGGTATACAGAAATATACAAGTGCAATATTAGCAAGGGCAAGACTAGAGGCATAGTAAGCAGGACGCTCTCCCCATAGACCAGAAATACCATCATTTGTCTTTGAAAACCATGCTCCAGCCAGTGGGCCTAAAATGAATCCTATGGAAAATGCCAACCCTATTAAAGCCTGAAAATATAAAGTTATTATAAACATATGGACTCATAAGAGATGTAAGATTTGAGATGGAAGTAGTATTGCTAACAAGCAAGCAAATTAGGCGGGATTTTTAGGCAGTAAGCTACTTGATCAAATTTTGCTTAATCATACAAAAAACATAAGGAAACAAGTAAAAACACTGTTGTATTTCTAAACCAATGTGCTTATCAATATTATCATTCATATCTATAATGGATCAAAGGCATTGATAACCTTATTGTTATTTTAGTACAGAAAGACTATTTTAGAATTGTATCACAATTTTTGGCACAATGATTTTGTATTAATATAAAAAAAAAGATTAATTTGAATACAAGCTTTATGTTTCAAGTTCTACATTGGCCTATATTATAGGTATTGACCTATATTTATACTTTGGTAAAAGACAATTTATATGCATATCTATTGTAATAAAAGTAATCCTTTACCATTCCCCTGGGCCTTGTTTTCTCATTGGAGGCATCAGTCACCACAGCCATGCTCAGGCTTATATTTGCTTTGCTTAGTCCCCCTATTACACGGGCAAGCACAAACAAACTAAATGTACTTGCATAGCTCCATAATATATGTGAAAATGCTATACCAGTCTGAAATGAAAAGGTTTATGGCTATTGAATCTCATATTGAGATTCTATAACATACTATATTTTATGTTTTGGAATTTAAGCCAAACATTTTTCATGTCTTTTATAAGTATCTTAAGTAATAAACAATTGTAAATAAGCTATATTTAATTACAGAGTTATGTAATTTAGTACTATTATATTGGTAGAAATCCATATTTTATAATTAATTAATTTTAAAGAGGCAATATTTAAAGGACACAAATAAATAACCTTGTAGGAATAAAACTACATTACATGTGTAATGCTCAATATTATTGTTTTTTATTAATGAATTTATACAGAAAATGTGGATGATTGTCACTGTAAATCTAATAGTAATATGTTTAAATATTGTAAATGTATGATAGATTATTATCATTGATTGAAGTTTTTATCACAATTCTATCTCTTTATCAGTAACATATAAATCAGCACTTCACATGTAAACACTAATCTCAATAACTTACCAAGCAAATCAAGAGCATTGGTCTTCTGCCATAAGCATCAGAGAGACTCCCAACTATAGGGCTTGTCAAGAATTGCAAGAAACTATACAAAGAGCCTAATGCCCCACCAAATAATACTGAGGCGAAACGATCTGGAGCTCCAGTTAGTTTTTGGAAACCTTGCACAGCACGCACGGAGTAGTGACGAATATAGGGTGTTTCCGCTACCTTCTTCTTTGTCATAATAATCTAGCAACGAGGGCAGTAGTGGCAAAATCATAGTAAATGCCAGTAAGTCTAGTAATAGCGAAACAAATACAAGTGCGATTATTCGTGTGTTAGACTTCGATAGAATTTGTTTCTTATTAGGTTCATCTCGTATTAAAGTATCACAGAACTCCGTTGGAGTAAAATCTTTTCTGTTTCGCATATTGCCATTTCTTTCTTGAAAGCTCTGGAGCAAACAAAATACAGTTAAATATATTATTTCAGTTTTCTGGTATTTTAAATGGATAGGGCTTATTTATTACCAATTTTAAATGCAAAACGTAATCTGGAAATAGTATCGACACTTTTATCTAAGTTACCCATGGAATTAATGCGCAAAAAATATATAATGTGTGTAAATTTTCGAAACTTTCACTTTTCGTGGCAGAACTTTATCATCATCACAAAAGTCACAAACACGCTATGTCAAACTGACTGAATGCCGAGCCGAAATATAATCATATCATAGACTAAAACATTTTATAAACTTCACTATGTGTACACAGATAGTAAATTTTAATTAATGCTTTAAATGCCATACATAGCATGAAGCAGTATCTTTATATATAGTTTGTGATGTTACTATTTAATTTAAAACAGGAACACTTTTAATTATTGCAGATTTTTGTAGTTATAAAATAAATATTTCAAAGAAAATAAATTGTTGTGTACATAATGTTGAAATGCATGTGTAAAAAAAGTTAATCGTTCTGACTATGTCACGGACGCCATTTTACGGTGTGTAATATTTTCCTTCTAGTGTACAACTTTCTGTATTGCTAATAAATTTTACAAACCATACTGATAATTTAAAACGAAATGGGTGAAGATAAAGGTAAGTAAAACTTACAAGTCAATGCTAATATATTAATTATGTTGCTTTAACATCAACTCCGATCACTTTTTAGATCGCCGACGCAGATCTCGTTCAAGGGAAAGACGGCGTTCAAGATCGCGCTCAAGAGAACGAAGAGAAAAGAGAAGAAGTCGGTCCAGGTCGGCGTCAAAGCGGTCTCGTCGTCGCAAGCCTTCTTTGTATTGGGATGTTCCCCCACCAGGCTTTGAACACATTACGCCACTGCAGTACAAAGCTATGCAAGCGGCTGGACAGATACCGGCTAACATCGTCGCTGATACTCCTCAAGCGGCCGTCCCGGTTGTGGGTTCCACCATAACTCGACAGGCTAGACGGTTGTATGTGGGAAATATACCATTTGGCGTGACTGAAGAGGAAACAATGGAATTCTTTAACCAACAAATGCATCTTTCTGGCCTCGCTCAAGCTGCAGGAAACCCAGTCCTTGCATGTCAGATCAATTTGGACAAAAATTTTGCATTCCTTGAATTTAGATCTATTGATGAAACAACACAGGCAATGGCTTTTGATGGTATCAATTTTAAAGGACAGAGTTTGAAAATTCGTAGGCCTCATGATTATCAACCCATGCCGGGTACAGAAAACCCAGCTATAAATGTACCCGGTGAGTAATAATTTTTCTCAAATACAAATTTTATTCTAAACATTCAAATCAAGTTGACTAATTCTAGCCGAGGTTCGAGTCCCATTCGGGGACGCCCTTAGGCTCGTTGTGTAAATTTTAAGGCTGAGAGCCATCTGTGCTCGCCACTTGCCCGGTGAAGCTGTAAAGGCCATCTGCGGCCAACAGCAGCATTACTAATTCTATTGGTTTGTTCATTATTTTAATGAATTTTGAGCAGATTTATGAAATATATTCGTATGACCTTCCTTCCTTCCTTCGTAAACCTTCATGCACACCTGCGAAGAGATTCGAAGGTTGTGTGTGAAGTCATCCAATCCGCACTGGGCCCGCGTGGACTAAGGCCTAATCACCCTATACGGGCAGGCTCGTGCCCCTCGGTGGGGACGCTTAATGAGCTGATGATGATGAGTCATAACCAGGATACTTATTATAATTAGTTCCCTTTTCATAATTAATGAAAATCATATTTTCTACATTGTATTCTATACATACTGTTCATATTATTTATGTACCTAACCCAAAGATAAACAAAAAACTTACTAGATGCACAATTTCAATTAAAAAGTGTCTTTGGTGAAATACTGCCCATTGCGTCAGTTAGGCAGAATTTACATTCATAATGATGTTGTTCGCTACATGTCACAGTGACATTGTAGTATGCTTATGATTTTGTATCATTTTAATGACGCATTAAGGTTACAAATTCAATGAATCATTTTATGTCATAAATATAACAATAAGTCAATGTATGTTTCAAGCGACTCAGGACATTTTTTGGTTGATATTTCTTCGTGATTGTGCATCTAGTTTATTGTTTATATTAAACCTAACCTAAAAATGCTCTAAGATTTATACTTGCTTAAAAATATTTTTTGTTATCCATTCTTTCAATATTGTGAATCAGTATTTTAATTGGTTTCAAATTACTTTTCAGCTGGGGTAATAAGCACTGTAGTCCCGGATTCACCACATAAAATATTTATTGGAGGCCTACCTAATTACCTTAACGAAGACCAAGTAAGTAGCCAACCATTTTCTACTTTTGATTTATGAAATATCTATTGATAATTGCATAGTTACATTGACATGCTAAAAATTTAATCATGATTTACAAATCAACCAAGACAATTTAGGTAAAAATATATCAAATTTATATAACTTGTAATATAACAACCATTGAATTTATGCAAGTCTCTGGGTAATATAAAATTTAATTCTTTTATGAAAACTTCTTACCCAAATGCCACTTTAACAATACATTGTACTTTAAAGACTGATTTTGATATTGCAAAATTATGTTTTCCAGGTCAGTACCCAGACTCCACATTATCTTATAATCATGAGTAACATGCATCTATATCTAATTATAATTCATCAAAACACTAAAGGTGTAGAAACTAATAAATTACTTGAAGTTGTTAGAAATAACAATACAATTATTTGACATTCATACATAGGTGTAGGCCGTTCCCATTAGGTAGATCTAGCAAGGGAGATTCAACAGTTGACACGGCTACGGTGGCGACAGCAGTAAGCCGCGTTATGTTTTGGTCCGTTTCAGGTATTTTCAGGTACCGTTGCGGGACGAGCGTGTGCGCCACGCTCGCATTTTACTGAAACAACTTACTGATATAGTTTGCTTTCTGCCCCTCCCTAGCTTAGATTTGGCACATTCACGGCCCGCGTGTCACTGTTGTCTCTCATTCTCACCTTACGTCTTGTACTTGAATGAGACGTCGGCACTCCAAGGCAAGTCTCCTCCATTCACATCTGAATCTAATATGCGTCTACAGGTCAGACAATAACAATCATTTGTTTGCTGCATAAAAATATAGCAAATATATTATGGGAACAAAACAGATTAGAGTAATCAATGCATGAACATTACAATACAAACTTGTGTAACTATATTTATTGATGTAGTTGCTTAAACTTCACGTGTGCTCATGCTTATTCTGTGAAACAGGTGAAAGAACTCTTGATGTCATTTGGCCAGCTTCGAGCTTTCAATTTGGTGAAAGATTCATCCACTGGTCTTAGTAAGGGTTATGCCTTTGCAGAATATGTAGACATTTCAATGACTGATCAGGTAAGATTTATAAATTAAAATACTTAACAAGTTTATTACCATTTTCTGTTCTTTTTATGTATAATTTTTGTTTGTATATGACAGGCAATTGCGGGCCTTAATGGGATGCAACTTGGAGACAAGAAGCTCATTGTACAACGAGCTAGTATTGGAGCAAAGAATTCAACACTAGGTATCAATTTTTATTGCTTTAAACACCAAAAAAAAGAAATAAATAATATTTTAATTTATCATCATTGACTTTTGAAACACATGCCTTGGCTTTTTTGTGTAGCACTCAAAACTCAAATACACAATGAAATATTTTTTTCATATTATTTTGGATCCTAGTAAAAGGTGACATCAGAACTTGATTGTACCCATTTCAACCTACTCAGTGGTGACCATGGGCCTCTCTAATAGCACACCCTGTAGATCTGTCCCTTGGTTTTTTGTTGCCAACTCCTACTAGCCGTTTGGTTTCATAATACAAAATATTCGCAGCAATGACGGGCGCGGCTCCGGTTCAACTGCAAGTGGCCGGGCTCACGCTGGCGGGAGCGGGCCCTCCCACCGAGGTGCTGTGCCTGCTCAACATGGTCACACCCGACGAGCTTCGTGACGAAGAAGAGTATGAGGATATCCTTGAGGACATTAAGTGAGTATCTTATATCTAAAATGCTTTATACAAATATTTTTTTAAGAAATTCTGTTAAATTGTCAACAGGAAAATATTTTTAAAATCTAAATGTATCTACCACTAGGTTGAGATGATTTGAGGCAGAAAGATTAATCTATTGTTAGTCGTTTCCCAGAGATGCTTTTAAAAAGAGGTTAGAAAGATTGTTAGCAAATTTTGTAAAATTAAACCTAGAGCTTTTATTAATTAGGGCAAAGGAGGAATAAACATTTGTAGAAAGTACGTCAATTATTTATTTACTGGATAGTCATAAAAAATATTTGATTTTTATCACTTTGCAGAGAGGAATGTAACAAATATGGCTGCGTGCGCAGCATAGAAATCCCTCGACCTATTGAAGGAGTTGAAGTACCAGGTTGTGGAAAGGTATGTTAAGAAAATTATTAATCTTGGTTCAAAAACTCTTTAGATAACATTCAAGTAAATAAGAAAAGAAAATGTAATTTTTACTTGTTATTTGCTTGGTTCTTTATGACCTTTCTTTGCTTGCTTTTTGGTAAAAGACGTCTTAGAGTCAGAAATTTCAGCAAGGAACAAGTGGCAGTGCTTTCATTGAACCTCAACTTTTATAAAAAACTGCTATCTCCAACCCCCAAGCATGGAGGTCATGGCAAAACCCCTCACTATTTGTGAAGAGGCCCTGAGTCCAAAAGTAGACTATCACTGGCACTTATGCAATAATGTATATAATATTTGCATGCCAAATGTGACTGGCAGTGTATGGTGGAACAAATTTTATGTGATGTATACAACCTATGTATACAACCCATATTACGCAAATTAATATGATTTGTTTTATTGATTTGATTTGAATAAATCGTGTGTAAAAGTGGGAATATTTTGTGAGTGAAATCCATTATGTTTTTTAATATATTGTTTTATTTTCTTATAGGTATTTGTAGAGTTTAACAGTATTGCGGATTGCCAGAAGGCGCAGCAAACGTTAACCGGACGTAAGTTCAGTAACCGAGTCGTCGTAACATCCTACTTCGACCCTGACAAATATCATCGCAGAGAATTTTAATATAAATATACAATGAACATATTGGCTTATCCCAAAGCTCTTTTATTGTCTTTGTCCTAATAATTACAATCTCTAGTATGTGACATGCTATTTTTAGTGAATAAATTAACCATCTGGATTATGCTGTAACACCTACAAATAAAAGAATATGAATTACATAAATGGTTTTATTTTTTTTGTAACTAACTCCCAGGACCGTATCTCACTTGGGCTGCAACCCAGGGCCCCGAGGTAACTAGGGGCCTCAAGACCTCGCTAATAATAATAGGCGATACGGTTTTTCTCTCATTCAAAGGTTGCCTGGAAAAGATTGCTGTCGCCTTTTGTACAATTAATACTTGTGTAGATTTAAATATATGTTTTTTTTTTGTGCAGTAAAGAATTTATGCAAAAATAAACCTATCATTTTAGAAACGTGACCATTAGTAATAATTGGCCCCTTAGTAGTTTCAGCCCAGGGCCCCAGAAATTCACGATCTGTCCCAGCTTTATACACCAAAATAATGTTTATACAAATGTAGCAGTAACATGTAACTGCCTCCGTGGTGTGGTGAACTTGGATCGCTGTTTGTTTCAGGGAGTCGTGGGTTCGAAAACCACAGTAATAATCACTGGATTTTTCCCAGTTTTGACAGATATAGCGGGCTAAATCACCTATTTGAACAGAGCGATGATTCCTTGTTTCGGAGGGCAGCCGTCAGTCTCGGCTACAGTCTTAGGCTCGTATTCTACAATGAGACTCAAGCGTTTGATCTTTACTTAATTAGAGTTAAAAAGGGATAGTGCTCTATACGATGTATAACGTCATCACTCATCCCTTTCTAATTCGATTTAATTATAAATATCAACGTTGGGTCTCGTTCTACAATACGGGTCTTAGTATTTTAGTTATAACGGCCAATAGCTATACTCTGGGGGAAAACCTCTGCCCTGCAGGGAGACTTAATGTATGATACTGGTGAACGAAAATTCTGGTAAATGTATATGAAAATTTTGAGGGTGATAAAATCCCTTACTCATGGGTACCTACTTAAAAATTACCTTTTTATTTATAATCTATTTTATAATTAATGATTTATATTATGATTGGAATGAATGATCGGGTCTCGCTTAATAAAAATTTAACGCAGGTTCAATGGTCGGTGGAGTACATTTAGATGGACATGCAGTGGCGGGGCAAGATCTTAATTTGATGTGGGCAAAATATATTTTGCGAGGCCCTCTGTTGGATAATGCAAGAGGACGGATATTAATACGAGAAAAAAATATAAATATATATTTTTATTGATAAAAAGATTCTCAGCGTTAATTACATTTTTTTTACATTATTGTGTTTTATGACATGTGGGTGTTAGGAGGTTACTATTGCTAAATACTTCCTAGACGGTTTTTTAATAATTTAATGCTATACTTGAGTTCGAGGGCCTCCTAGGTGCGAGGCCTAGGTGGTTGAATGAAAACGACGAGACCTCTGTCTTTTATCTAGTTTGAAGAAGTTATATGTCCTCATGTTTTATTAAAAAGGTGACGATCAAAACGACACATTTATTAAAACAAACTTTATTTATGCAAGTGAGCTAGTTACTACTGCTTAAGAATATATATTGGTGGGTAAAGTAGTCACCATCTCAAAAGGTTCCTGGTATTCCGTAGCCCTAGGTCTTTGTTCTACCTACTCACATATGTATATTAATGGAAATAAAAAAACGCATTAAAACACTTAATCCTAACTATTGTGTTAAACTAATTAAACTTGATCGTTCTGCATAGCTGGTTGGTAAGTATTCAGCGATCCTGTTTCAGACGATAACACGAGTTTTCTCATAATCGCATAGAGACCAGCGCCGATGGCTAACATTCCAATTCCAGACATTAGACTGATGGCCCAAGCAGGTACACCCAAGCCACCTGAAAATATGAAAGTCAAATCCATTTATTCAAATTAGGCTTTCAAAAGGCACTTATGAACGTCAAAAAATACAATTAAAACATTTAAAATACTAAAGAACAAAAATACACTTTGATACTTGAAAAAAGGCACTTCAGTGGATTGGCCTTGTTAGAAAGAAGCACCCATGAAAACTCAACAGTAGGTATATTAGAAGTTAACAAGTAGGTATGAAAAGATACAATGTAAGGGTCTCAGACCACTGAAACCTAAGCTGCGTAACTAGCCAATGGAAAATTACTGCAAAGCAAACAAGGTTGTCAGAGCTTTTGACGGAAGGCACAAGACCCGAGAGCGTAGACGGAGTATCCCGAGAGTGTAAGTTTACCCCAAGCTTTGATTGTCCTTAGCACCAAGTCGCCGGGGCTGTTGTATGTTTTAAGGTTATGTATTTATAATCATAAGGTTTATAGGCAATAACTTATTTATCTTACCTATGGATATTTTTAGATAGATAGGTACTAACAACAACATTTTTAATAAGATATTGTATGCCCGTGTTATCCATGAAGTTCTAAATACTGGAAATTATGTGAATAAATATCAAAACCTAACATATGCAGTCTTGGCGGAAAATCTTCCTATCAAGAATAAAACTAAACTGCCCACGTTTTAGATCGCTGATGATTAGGGGAATCGAATCCCGCGGGAAGAATGCATAGTGAAAGTCCCTTTCTGTTGTTTTATGCAGTTTGGATAGGACTAAGGACATTGCAGATTAGAACACCTGATTGTCTGTAAATAAAGATGATTCTGTGCTTTGGTGGGCACGTTAAGCCGATAGTCCCGGCTGCTATCTTAGGATTACAGTTAAAACCCACCGCACACGAGCGGGGTGGTAGGTTACGGCATAAAATCCCCATAACCATGCTCTGTGGGAAAGCCTTTCCCTTCAGTGGAACGTTATAGACTGATCACGATGAAGATTTATTAGTTTCCTTTGAAGTTACAAGGTTGCAACCGCCAAGAGTAAAATTGGTCGACTAACAAAAAAACTTAGGTACTCACGGTAATATGTACGGGTCATTACCCTCCTTCCTCTTAAAATTCTTCTTCTGGCCTCTACTTCATGTGTAAGAGTACTGATTACGACTGAAAAATACAAAGTATATAGAAAATCTTAGTATTTCTTATTACGAAAAGAAATAATTTCATTAGGTACCTATTGAGCATAAATAATATTTTTACATTATGCAAGTTAATAAAAATAAAATATAAATAGTGAATAGGTATTGAAATTATTAATATTGCCATAATACTGGCGTAGTGACCTGAGACTGACGCTAGACCACGAAGTACCGATTCGAACTTCGGTAGAGACAAGTGTTTTAATGTTGAATGAGTCACCTTTCTTACCTCCTTTACTGTTGGCTAAGTATTTAATTAGATATCGTTAAAGAATATTGATATAGGTAGGTCCTAGTTCTTTATCCTGATATCCAGAACCAAATGCCCCGAATTTGATTTGGGCTATAAGGCAACAGCAACGACCATAGTGTACTTAGATAAGCGTTTGATTTATTTATTCATTGTTAATATTCGTATAGATATGAGCAAAGCGTAAGTCAAAATGCTTCAAATACGTTTAAAATTCAAATACCTAATAGATATAAAAGTGTATTACGGAGCCAGAACATGACATCAATTTCACAACTTTAAATACACCTCGTTTGGTTTGTAGTATCTTTATTACCTATCTACTATAGGCTCAACTTGTTATCTTCAATACAAATAATTAATAACATACCTAAAATCACTGCCAAATAGAACAGGAGAGGCTTTTTTGTAGCCATTTTGACACAATTCCACTTTAACAATAATTCAACCTGTGAAATAAAGCAATGCTGATGACACACTATCAACACCTAAGGCGCGTTCTGTAACAAGGAGTTTATCAGCGATAGATAAGATAATAAGATTGTTAAGGTACCGACCTATGTAGTGTTGTTTGTAGGACTACATATTACGCATCCATGTAAGTCCATTTAGGACAGAAATGTATTTATACGCATTTGAGTCACCCAGCTTAAGGATTGCTGATTACTAATCCTTTAAAAGAACTATGTCTTAAAACTTTAACAAAAACATTACTCCATTTTGCACCTAGCTGAGACTTATCTGCACATACTAGAGAAATTAATGGTGAACATTACACCTCATTGTAATAGTACTTAATGGACGCAGCATCGGAACCTGGTACCGCGTTAAGGTCCTGCTAAGACAGGACAATTTACGGTTCCTACGGTTCATTTGTCTTATAATAAGCGGCTTACCACTTGCCTTGTTAAGCCAAGTGATGAGCACCGATGGCCTTAGTCTTTATGCAACACCTATAATAGACCAACGTGGGGTTCAAACCTCGGCTTAGGGCGGCATCGTAGACCTAGTTTCGCGTTGTGATCAATTCTGCAGGTCGCGAAGATGACCCCCATGATCATCGTGTGGGTGCGCTCTGTCCGCCAATGACGTCATGAAGCGTCGGTGCTCAATGATTTAAGAGGAGTCGCACAAGCATATACCTATGATCGAGCAGTAGCGCTCAAGAACGACACAAGTCTATTTGAGTATGTGTGTGAAGTACCTAGAATGAGTTAAGATTTCACAGTTTAGTATATTTTGTGGTAGGTAGTGGTAGGTCTCGTTTGTAAAAAAATGATAGCCTAGGTGGAAAATGTTTTTTAGGTATTTGCAGATGGTTCTCCCATTACATAAAATTTAAGAAGTAGGAAGTTTTTAGGAAATCACTCAAAACAAGTTGATATTTATACCTACTTATAATTTATTTAAAATACAATGTGTATAACTCCTAAATCGAACGTGTAATTTTACCTAAACTTAAAAAAAATCAACATTGCAAATCTTAAATGAAATTTACTTCTCAGTGAAAATATTTTTTAGGTCGGCATCAGCTAATACCCGAGCTGTCACAGAGTCTGAGTTTTCGGATAATATTTTTGTAGGTTTCGATGTTTCTTGCTGAACAATTCTTTGGTTTTCAACCATAGACGCGCTTTTCTCAATTAGTTCGGATTCAGGAACGCCTTCGGATTTCAATTTTTGGTACTGTTTTAACAGCTTCTTAGTGTGTGTTTCTCCCGATTGAAACATCATGTTAATAGCACCCCTGCCATATCCATTACTATGGAATTTTCTGTAACAAAATAAAGAGTAGATACTTAAATAACATGGGTGCATCACTTAATTTTTTTTTATAATACAAAGTGAACAGGATGGTCTGGATGCTCACGATGGTAAGTGCTATGCCTGACCATAACATAGCGGCATTGAAGAAAACCAAAAACTGATAAACAGTTATTATTCTCCATCAATGCCGCACTGCGCCCGTCACCCGAGACAACAGATGTTAGGTCTCTTATATCCAGTAATTTCACTAGCTACAGTGCCCTCATCCCGAAACACAAAAGTGCATAGCACTCTTATTTGACGGGACGATATCTGACACTGCGGTGGTACTTACCTAGGCGACTCAGTATCGAGTCTACTACCAAGTAACTTGAGTAAATTTTAAAGACTACAATAGAATTCTGGGTTAATCTCAAAGGTGATCGGAATATCAAACTACTCTTGCTACCTGCCAATACGCGCTTATCAAGTGTGCGGCTTACGGCCTGAATCTCTGAAATGATCAAACATTGGAGGACCCTTGTGGACAAAATGTTAATACTACCAACAAGGTGTAAAATTTAAAAACTAAAAATTACTTACGCTCTAACGACATCTTCTTCATATAGGATAGGTCTGATTGGCTTATTATCGGGTTTTGGTCTCGCAAATTTGGGTTCTACTGTAGGGGGAAAAGCTCTGTATATGTCAAACCACAGAGGTCTATCGTCTGCTTTCATGGCCCCACGAGTGAGCAAACCTTCTACCCTGTAACAAAATTTAAATATGTAGCTGCATACTAAGAAAAACAAAATAACTGAAGAAAAAAATACCTATCCAATTTATGAATTTGTTTCTCAAAGTTAGTCTGTCTTTATATAAATTATTTATCTTAATCATAACAAATTATTAATAATGATGAGATCTGACAATTGCTTTTGTCAAGGTCAACTCAATCTTAATTTTTCCAAACCTAAATCGAAAAAAAGAAGCACTTTGAGCTCTTCTCTCGTCTAGTAGTGCTACCTTATATGCAAAAAGTATTAAAAATATTTTCCTTTAATTTTTCACAAAATATTAAAAAAGGAAAGATTATCGCAAGAGGATGGCAAAACGTAAAACAAAGTCCTGTCGTATGACCTAATAATGGTTATAGGGAGTGTACTGCAATAAATGATCCGTATGTTTTGTTTGTGCCTTACTCCATCTATCGATAAAAAATCCATCATTTAAAGGGAACTCCTGTCCATAAAAAATCTTCACTGCTGAGATCTAAATAGTGATTAATATTGAGTTGAAATCAGTTACATTTATTTTAAAAAATTAGGTACCTTGTATTATTTGGGGTGATATTTTTAACCATCTTAAAATTACTTAGCCCTAAAAAAGACTTATTTAAAAAAAAGTGTTCTATCTATAGATATTTCATATGTTATTATTATAGACTATATTATAAACTTATTTCTAATTAAATGAAACATAAATTTAGTTCAAACTTGTTTTAAATAATAAAACTTAGTTGATCATATTTGACCATAAGGATAACAATAACAGGAATTAAAAATCATTTTGCATAGCATGAAAGATTGTTCTGCGAAGGGCTTCCCAGCCATTACGTTTGGTTTCTGATACCAGCTTCTGCTGAAGGTTTTTAATGTCTTCTTCCAACTCATCTGCCAATTTATCAGTTTCCACTTTGTGGTTATTATTCATTTCTTCACACCTAATGGAAAAGTTTGTTAAATTAAATCAAATAATAACTACAGTTAATAAAGACACATGTGATGCCACTACTACCATACTTACTCCTTTTTAAATGCTTTATGAATATCATGTAGTGCTTTGAGCTTTTGTTTATGGGCATTGGTAGCTTGTTGCATACATTTTAAAACAGATCCAGTAAGGTGTTCTAATTTCTGCTCATTGTCTTTCATTGCATTATAATCAGCTTCCAATTGAGATAATATATCAGCTAGTGATTTCAGCAAATTATCACTACCTTGTTTTCTGGAAATAAATACAAAAAGCATTAAGTAAATACATTTCAAGGTGAAACACATAAATATAATTGATGAGCTATTTATAAGGGCATAAATACCTTGCCTCTAGCTGATGACTCATAACCTCCAGCAACTTCTGTCTTGATTCCTTACATGTTTCTACACTTACTTCAGACTTCTTTTTCTTTGCACAAGCCTGGTACTGACCAATTAATTTAGAAATTTCTTCTTCTTCATTTGGTGTCGATCTTTGTCTCTTCTGTGTTTTTTTGGCTTTAGGAGAATCTTTAAGGAACTGAGATTCATTAATGAATTCATTAATATCTTCAGGCACAAACTTTTTTGCAGATTTTTTAAACGCCGACATTTTATTAGTATATCTCGTTTATTTTATGTTTAGATCAGCACTTTTCCTTTTTATTTACACTTAATGAAAATAAGCTTACAAGAATTATTTTCTAAATATTTGATTGAATGCTTTTAACGCTTTTAGTGCTATAAATTTCTCCCGCTCTTTTTTTCCCGCGATATACGAATTGTTCTTTTTTCAAAATATAAAAAATAAGGTGCTATACGATATTTTTAAAATTGGTTATGGTTCCTATGGTATTCCTTTCTATTCGTTGTAGGGCATTTGTTAATAAAATTTTACTTACCGTGTAAGGATTGTCCCAATACGTTCTAAGCGACTACTTGCCATACTGTCGGTGAATAAAGATTAAGAATTGCAAATTTCTCTAGATTTTTAAAATTAAAATCTAATAAAGAGGTTATGTTATGAATGAATCAATGACATAACGTTGACACTTGTCAGACATATTTCCACTATTCGGACATATTGATGTGTTCCGATAAAATATAATTTGAAATTGAGGATTTTACGGATATAATGCTTTTCAGGACTAAAAGGGAATCCAATTCACTTCGTAACCACAGAGCTTAATAGATTCATATTCATCATTAAAAGCCATTACTCATACTCCGATACGTACCTTCATCAAAAACTTATTAAATTTGGTGCCCTTCACTACGATCTAGTGCATGCTAGAAGATGCTTAGTCTCCTTTTTCATAGTTACTTTCCGATGTGAAAATGTGAAATACCCCGACCAATACAAACAGACATGTTCATGAACACAAATGTTTATATGTAATGCCCGGGATCGAATCCGGCAACTTTGGTGTAGTAGCCGACGTCTCGACCATTACACCACATGGGTCGTCATTATTTAAATGAATATGTCAGATATTTGTATGATGTTATAACAAGTAATAAAATAGATTGCTAGGTATAAAAAACACAAAAATATCTTAAATATAAAATATTTATTAATAAAATAAATCTAAGTCACAGAACCAAATTCAAGTCATTCTTCCTAACATAAATATTCTTTATTCATTTAAAATGTACACATTATATTAGTTATTTACAAAAATAGTTTCTTAACACGACTGGATGTGTGCTATGACTGCGATCGGTGTTTTCTGAAACACCGTTTGTCAGCTTGCCGCGTCAGAATTTCCGACACAAAATTTCTGTGCGTGAATACTCGTAGAATGTCTTCTCGCGCTTCTTGAATACCTTCGCATACGATCTTGCTCCTTTGTATATTACCCTGTAACAAAAAGTGTAATATTTTAAATGCATATAAAAAATATTTTAATTTTTTTTTCTTTGAATATTACTACAACCAGCCAATAAAAGCCAATTTTAAAGACTATAACAGATTATTGGGGGAGGTCCAATGATGTTGTTTACATTAATACGGGTTTCGGACAGTTACAAACCGCACTGGTCCGCTATTCGGCAGGATGCACCACAGGCTCTTAAAGATATATATTCTGGGATACTTTACAATTCAAGGGTTATATAATACCTTACCTTTATTAATTCCAATAGTGTATGAGAGTGTGGCTGTAGAGATGAAAGCGCACGGCCCGATGTAGTTTCCAGTGCTCTTAAAATACCAGCCAGTTGTTCACCAACATCAGCCTCCAAGGATACCTATGAAAATAGTACAGTTAATTTCAAATGTACACCAGTTGCTTGCTTATAATTTTTTTATAATAATAAATACAATAGCACACAACTTAGACTTGTTATTCACAAACATGTCCGATTGTTTTAACAGACATGCTTGAAGGCGGTTCACCAGCTTATTTCAAGTTTAACGATCATGAACATACTCACAATACCTGAGAGCATAGAAACTTATCTCTGTTTCCATCTGCGTGGTAAATTGTACTAGATCGTTTATTGGCATACATGTTAATACTGTTTATCTCGGGTGTCCTGGACGCGACCATACCAGATCGCCATCTGCGAGGTGGTGCACTTTTTATCATCTACAGCGGGTGCGTATGTGCGCGTGTATGTGTCTGCATCACGTTGTCTACCATGGCAAAGACACTTTTACCGCCGTCAAAGCAGTGTGAGTGTCCGAATCATGACGTCCTTCTGCGCGCTGAGGTATTGCAGCTTCTTACCGTCAACGGTGAGATTGGGTGTGCGTACGTGTCCGCGCCAAGTTGTCTACTTTCGAAGAGAGGTGGGTAGGGTGCACTTTACCACTGCCTGTCTGTGTATATACGTGTGCGTGTGCGTATCCACACCAAGTTGCCAACCTACGCAGGGCGATGGCAAGAATGTCGGCGGGTGTGCGTGTGTGTGTGTTACCAGGTCGTCCATCTGCGCGGTGAGGTGGTGCACCTTCCAGCCGTCGGCGGCGGGCAGCACGTGGCGGCGCGCGGCGATGGCGAGGATGTCGCGCGGCGCGCGGCTCGCGGCGGCGCACGTCCGACGGACGCGCGAAGTGTAAAGCGGTGCCGCGCCACCCGCACACGTACGACGACGACAGCAACGGACCTGGTACCGTGTTTTATAGACCATCAACCTTAGATGAACAATAAGTTAACTAGATGCACGATCACGAAGATATATCCACTAAAAAAAATGTCCGAACCGCTTGACACATACGTTGACACATGTAACCTTTTTTAACATAAAATTATTTATTAAAATTTTAGTTTATCTAAGCTGTAAACTTATAAACAATAAACTATCCAGATGCACAATCACACTCAAAGTGTCTGCGGCAAAAGTGTGCCCATCGCATCAGTTGGGCAGAACTTATTCATAATCACGTCGCTCGCTACATGTCATAATGAAATAGTAGTTTGCTCGAGCTTTTGACTTTGTATTCTTTCTGTGACGCGTTAAGGTCAAAATTTTATTGAATTTCTATTTGTCATAGAAAATGTAAAAGCAAATGATTAACAGATTTAAGTGCCAAAATGCACATATGATAATTGGGTTAGTTTGTTTAAGGAATATCTATTCAATTGAATCCTTTATGCTTGTGACCAATTTAGGCACATTGTCTTCGCTTCAATTGTATTGTAATCTGCGTTAACAATGAATAATCTGATTATTGTATGCCAAATATGTGTTCAAAATTTACTTGATATAATGGCTATGAATACAACAAACATCTCTCTCTATGTATGCATAACTTGCGTAATCAATAATCATGATCACGTGAATGTATTCAAAATTGCAATATTGGGGACTGATTTGCTATTTTACAAAGGAGCAAATAAATTCAGTATTAAGCACAGATAAGTTAATATTATTAAAAATATTTTGCCTGTAATTACCATCAGAGTCCCACAGCCATACATTGAAATATAAAATAAATATTTATGTTCATAAAGTACGTATGATTGTAAAGATGATTTGTGATAAAAACAAGTACTTACGTTTGGGGGGTGGATTAATATTCACAGGTGGTGGAGTTGGCGGCGTATCTTCTGGTGTGAATTCACACTGCCTCACTTCGTTGGTTAACCTGCAAGATAAACATTTAATATACAAAATACAACCAACCTCAATAGGTTCGACCAGTTGAAGAACCATATGTTTACCGAACAAATTTTAACAATAATTTTACGTATTATATTTCTACCCTAGTATAAGAATTTATTGAGTTAAATAAATTTAATTCATAAATTAGGTTTTTTAAAGCATTATATTTGAAAAGTTAAGAAAGAAAACCTATTTGTATAGGAAATAGATTTTTACTACTAGGCATTGTTAGTCCCAGTGGAAGTTATTTTGAAAACAAATTACTGCTTTACCCACTACATCTACATTGATATTTAATAAATTATTTATATTATTTAATTTCGCCAGGAAACGGTAAAAAATCTGTAAATTAACAAAGAGTTTTTTAAATGCATTACAATAATGCAATGATTTAAAAAATATATATTTACTGAATCAAAACAATGAAACGGAAATCACAGAAAAAATTAAACCGTAGCCTTTGTGTTTATCCAGGGTGTCATCTAACTCCATAGCAAATTTTCTTTAAATCTTCTTTAAGTCGTCGAGTGAGCAGCGAGCGGTATTGAGCCAAATAATATAATTTTCTAAAATAAAAAAGTTTTACTTTGTCCAAATTTGTCCAGTCATTTCAGATTTTCATTATCCGGAACAAACAGACAGGCAAAAGTTGTTAAAAGATATTTATTACATATGCATATGCTTGTAGTAAAAAAGGTTATTTCATGTCAAAAACACACTCTTATTTTATTTATATATTATGTATCTACTACTGCTACTATCAAACCTATCGCAGTCCACTGCCGGACATAGGTCTCCCCCATTTTGCGCCATATATCCCAGTCCGGATGTATGATATAATATTATGTTGTATTATAGTAGTGCACACTCACATCTGCTTCCTAGGTTTCTTCCTGGGCGAGACATCATCGATCCGTGGCAACTCGGGCTCGTCGTCCGGCGCCGGCGAGGAAGACGCCGATATCGTGGTAGACCCACCAGACCCCGGCCCTCCCCCACCAGCCGGCACGTCCTCCCACCCTGTACCCTCGCGGTTGTAGTTCACGCTCGGGTTCATAGGGGTAACACCCTGGTGTGACACCTGCGACAACTGGCCCAGTCCTTGGCCCACCGAGCTCACCACGACTGCTGGTGTTGGTGTGATCACTGGCTTTGTTGGTGACCTGAATAAATGTATGTATTTTTCGCCTATACCATTGCTATGTTGTACGGCAAAGCTTGCCATGCAATGGGAGTTGATAACTTAGATTAACAATAAACTATCAAGATGCACAATATTACACAAATGACCGCGGCTAAATTCTGCCCATCGCGTCGGTTGGGCAGAATTTTCATTCTATTTCAAATATCACAAATTTTTTGTCATATAACAATAACTATAAGTATGTCTAGTGGGGCTGGGATTTTTTCGGTCAATGTTTATTCGTCGTTGTGCATCTAGCTAGTTTATTGTTTATCTAGCCGCTTGAACCAGCATATGTGTCAGAGCGCCCTTTTTAATTAACGCTTTTGGTCGCGCAGGCGATATCCCTTTTTGAATTCGCGAAATTTTCGCGTACCTAGATGTTCACAGCATAATAAAATTCTAAACATTGTTTTCAAACAACATTTGGTTTTAATACAGAGCCCCATTCATTTTGAGTTTTACCCTGTACCCTCGCGGTTGTAGTTCACGCTCGGGTTCATAGGGGTAACGCCCTGGTGTGACACCTGCGACAACTGGCCCAGTCCTAGGCCCCGAGCTCACTACTACTGCTGGTGTGACAACTGGCTTTATTGGTGACCTAAATAAATTTATGTATATGCATTTTTATCTCCTATCTGATTTCAATCTTATGTTAGGGTGCAGTGGGACGTTATGAGTTAATAACTTAGATAAACTAACTAGATGAACCCATCTCACTCAAAAAGTGTCCGCGGCAAAATTCTACACATCGCGACAGTTGGGCAGAATTTTCATTCAATTTCACATGTCATATGCATGTGTCATGTGCCTTTCAGTGACGATTTAAGGTGAAAATTTTAATGAATAGTTTTATGTTATAAATATAACAATAACTATAAGTATGTCTAGTGGGGCTCGGATTTTTTTGGTTGATGTTTCTTCGTCATTGTGACAACAACTACAACTAGATGTAGTTAGTTTATTATTTATCTAATGTTGATAATTATATTTTATACTTTTAGTTTAGCCACTGGGCTGACGTCGTAAAAGCCTAAGTGTTCGTACAGTGTCAAGACAATGATTATTTATTTATTTATTTTATGAACGAGCCATGCTTAAACATGATAGGCCAGTTCTTCCCGAAGAATTCTCCTTATTCTGAAGTGATAGTGGATTATTTAATTAATCTCTATTCATAAAAAAATAAAAATAAGAATGTAATTTGACAACTCAGAAGTACACTAGTAAGTTATGTAAAGGATTAATTTAATTAAAAGAGTTTTGATTTAGAGTATGAGTTTGTACCAAAGCTTTCATTGTATTCTTACCCTTCAACGTCCCGTTTCCTTAGTATTGATGGCCGAGGCACCACTGGTGTCGTTTGGACGGAATTTGGCTGCGGCCGCGGCTCCGGCAACACTGTCACAGTGCTGACTGTGTTCACTATTGGAAAACAAAAGATAAAGAGGATTGTTTGCATCATAATCTTTGTTTTATTGTAACAAAAAATCGTACAGATGGCCTTTACAGCTTTACCAGGCAACTGGCTAGCACTATATTAAGTGTTGCACCTTTAATAGAGCCATCTAAATTATCATCAGCTCATTAAACAACCCCACTGATATCGTCCCGAGAAACAGTGCTAAGCACTTTTGTGATTCGGGATGAGGGCACTATAGCTAGTGAAATTACCAGATATAAGAGACCTAACATCTGTTGTCTCGGGTAACGGCTTCAATGCGACATTGATGGTGGATAATAACCATGAGCGTAGCCAGTCTTGAGCTCAGGGTGGGTCAACAGTGAACCTATCCGACCCCTTACCTGGTATTTTTTTTGTTTAAATATGTTAGAGCCAAGGTGGGGCAAGCGCCCCAGCTTTCGTTGGTCTCCTTCAATGTCGCTCTGTCATGGTCAGGCGCGTCACTTACCATCAGATGAGCATCCTGACCGTCCTGTACACATATGATATAAAAAGCTATCTATAGTGGCCTATCAAGTGGGAACACTATTTACAACTGTGATAAGCTTACCAGTCTGCGTTTGATGTGAAGGCTGGTGGTACGGAGGTCTAGGCCTCGGTACAGGAGGCGCTGGGGCGGCGGCTCGTGGTACTTCATAGTACAGCTGGGCGGGGGCACTGTTGCCCACTACGCCTCGAACGCCAACACTGGCCACACCAACTACCTACAAGTAATACAGTATTAGTAATAATGCTACGATGAAGAATGAAAGGAAAAGAAAAAGATTAATTTTTGGAATAATTTCACAATAAATATTAAGAACTGCTCCCATAAGAGGTTCTCCTGTGTTATGAGAGACAGGCTCCTCTGTACGCTTACACTAAAGAACGTGCTAATGTACATACACAGATAATATATAATACTAGCTAACCCAGCGAACTCCGTTTCGCCACCAGATGGCTTCGTTTTATGTAACATTATGTTTGGTGATCAAAAGATGCCATCTACTTAAAATATTGGTTTGTAGTACATGCTATGTATCAGAGATGTCGCTGTATGCGAAAAAAGATTTTCCCGCTTTTCTGTTAAAATTTTTCCTGAATTTTATTTCCTATAAACCTCACGGAGCCCGAGACCTTTCCAACGAATGCAAAACCGTGGAAATCGGTTCGTGCGTTCTGGAGTTATAGCGTCAGGAAGGAAAACCCGACTTATTTTTATATAGGAGACAACATATACGAAAATATATAACATAAATAAGATTATATTAAGTTATAATAATAATAATATAAATATAATTATAAATAAAATATCATCATCATCATCAGCTCATTTAACGTCCCCACCGAGGGGCACGAGCCTACCCGTATAGGGTGATTAGGCCTTAGTCGTCCACGCGGGCCCAGTGCGGATTGGACGACTTCACACACAACCTTCGAATCTCTTCGCAGGCGTGCATGAAGGTTTCCTCACGATGTTTTCCTTCACCGTAAGAGCGTCAGATAACGTACATATATTTTCGAAAATACATTGGTACGTGTCGGGATTTGAACCTCAGCCCTCCCGGTAGGAAGACGACAGTCCACACCACTGAGCTACCGACGCTCTAAATAAAAATATATTCTTCTTCTTCTTCCTCAGCGTGTGTTCGCCCACCGTTGGGCATACGCCTCTCCAACTTTCCTCCACTAGGAACGGTTGTCCGTAAAAATATATTATAATATAATTACTACAATGTATTTTATAATATATATTTATAAGGACGCGAACCTCGGCTTACGATGTTCCAGGAGAGCGTAGGTGGTTACTAGGTTTATTTAAACTTTAAATATTTTCATTCTTTCTTATTTTGTGAGCATTTTCTCTCACCTTGGGTTGATAATTCCTCTGCAGTAGTGGCAGCGGCCGTGGTCCAGCAGGCGCTGAAGTGGGCGCCGGCGTCGGCAATCTCGGTCCGGTGCCGCGCACTGTTCCAGATATTACGCTGTTGGCTATATAAATATAATAAAATACAAATTAAAATGCTCTCACAAAATAAATACACAAGAGACCAAAAATTTTATTTTTTTAAATAGTTACTGTCACTTATGATTTTACAAACATGAAAAGGAAGGCGCTTCATGAGTTTCCGGTCAAGTAACATGAGCATATTACTATTATTCCCAAAATAACTATGAATGTAAACCCGACGTCTGATGCATAGTTTAGATGTAACATGTACCTACTGCACTAGTTATCCGTTTAACTTGCGTGTCTCTCTAACATGTCTTGGCGACATACATTAGTGAAAATTATTAATTGTGTAAGTTTGTTTAACTGCTGTAGTTATTAGTATTAACTTATTATACTTTCAGAATTCATGAATACAACAAGTTGAAAAAACTTCAAAACATTCTGTCTAATCAAAAACTATGCTTTCCATTGGAAAAAAACACTTAAAAAAGAACGCCAATTAAATTGTGCCAAAACTGTTTTTTGTTGTTTTAAGAGTTAGGTTACTTTTATTGAGCATGCAATGTTTCCATAAATTTCACGAAAACATCACATCCCTGTCATCTTAGTAAAGTGGCTGCAGTGTTTGTACAACTAACTTGAGAGCACTGTAGTGGAAGGCAATGAGACAACGGCAGGATGAGGCGGCTGAGCCGCCAGGGTAGGCTGATGTATGGGCGCAGGCGCTCGCGCAGGTCTCGGTGTTCGACCACCGTACACCAACGCACCGCGACCCCCTCGGCCCCCACCCGACCATGCTGTCAACATATCTTTGTTAACAAATAATAATGATGTAAAAAAGTATGGATTCGTGATATGCTCACAAAACAATCGAAAAAAGTGTCCGAATGAAGTGACAGCACACATACACATATTTCGAATTTCGAACACATTTACCTAAACAAAAGAGTACAAACTGTACTCTCTACGGCGGTTCGTTTTTGAGGCACGGATGGCGTATCTACCTTTATATATACAGTATATCATTGGCAAATAAGCACAAGTTGTGTAATGTGTATGTATGTAATAACCAGTGACAGATAGTAGTTGCATGAAATAGATTATACTCATATGTTTCGGGAAGAGGGCACTGTAGCTAATGTACATTATCTGTAGTAATTGTATAAAAGATCTAACATACAATGGAACATCTTAAGGATTTCAAACCAGTGTTTTGTAAATCTGGTGCTTTATAATAAAGTGCATTTAAAATGGATGTTGAAAATACAATATGTAAAAATGATGGGACAATTTTTATGCTAGAACATCAAATAAATAAAAATAAATAAATAATAAATAAATATCTACTGACATTCACACAGCGCCATCTAGCCCCAAGTTAAGCGTTAAGCCTGTATTATGGGTACTAAACAACGGATAAACATACATACATAATATTTTTTTGTAAATACATACATATTATACATAGAAAACACCCAGACCATTACAAACAGACATGTTCATGCACACAAATGTTTGTACTGCCCGGAGATCGAACCCGGAACTCTTGGTGTTGCGGCCGACCTCTCAACCGCAACACCAAATGGGTCGTCGAAATAGTTTAATAATTGTTTCTATTTCATTATTAGTGACATTATATTTGCCAATATTGGTAATTGATTGCTTTGACTATTACTTGTATATTAAAAATACAGTACTGATAGCTTATGTTATAACTGTAACTTATCTATGATAAATAATTTAGGTCTTGCTAATCAATAATAAAGCTGCCATTTGTAATGTAAAATATTGCCCTAAATTAGTTTTCATTGTGGTGTACCAAACAATAAAGGATAATTTAACTATCTTGGTATATATTTTTATGTCAAGTGCCTTAATATAGTTACTTTATTATAGCTGTATCAAAATATAAAGCAAACCTTGAGTGCCAACTCCTTGAGATGCATTTGGTGTCACAGGCCTGACAGCCAAGGAGGCTCCAGCCGCTAGTCCACGGGGCACATGGCTTGTCATACCCACATTCTTGCTGACAAGGACCCCACCAGCTGTGCTCACATTCACACTTGATAATACTGCACAAAAAAGGTAAAACAATTTCAAATATGCATAATTCAACAACTAAAAAAAATGGAATTAGAAAAGTCAAATATTTAACCATGATAAAATTTTCCAAAGGAAAAATAGTCATTAATTAATTAATAAAATACTATAAGTAGGGTTTGTATAACTTATAAAACAAAAATGTGTTGTAAGAATTTTGAGCATTATTGTTTTGGAGTAACTATTATTTCACCATAATAGTGATGGAGGTTTTTATTCTGCACAAGTTATTCAAGAACATGTTAAATACATCAATAGACAGTAACTTTACATTTGAAATCCATAAATTTTGACAAATAACCATTTTGATTAAGTAATAGGTTATTAAAGAGTACTTAGGAAAATGAAAAATAACAATACCTGGTCTTGTGTTGGGATGTGGTAAGGGTGATAATACCCTAACACTAGGAGGTAATGTGCGTACTGATGAGCTAACTACCAGATTTCCACTTCCGCTGACCAACTGTCCACCAACATTTAACACTTGAGCACCACTACTTGTTGTAGATACACTGCTTGTAATGTTACTTGTTCCTGTATTATTAGTGCACACAGGGGCAGACAGCTGGGTACCTTGACTTATGATCTGTGTTCCAGGGCTGATAAGTTGTCCACTAGGACTTATCAATTGTGATTGGGATATAATTTGGGCTCCTTGACTTATAAGTTGAGACCCTTGGCTTACGATCTGATTTCCCTGTAATATAGGAGACCCGCTGACTAACATTTGGGGCTGAAAAAATGATTTTATTATATAAATTATCATTTACTAATAATGGTAATTTTAAATTTGTATGGTTTAACTAAATTATAATAAACTGACACAAAAATTCGCAAACAAAGTCTCATTATGGCTTTTAGACTACAAAATAACTAGCTAGTACTACTTAAACTCCAAACAATCTACAAGTCATGCCTAAAAATACTTAAGTACACCTTTATAAACTAATGTGTAAATAATGAGGTATATCTTCATATATTAAAATAAAAACCACTGTACATGATGGCAGAACTCGTATAAATTACAAGAATGGTGTTTACCTGGGAAGCGACGCTAGAAGATATAATTTGAGCAGCTGGACGCATTAAGCCAACAGGCGCGGCGTGGGACAAAATTTGTCCTGGACCTGATGTTTTTTGTTGCCCAGGTATCAAATGAGCCATTTTCACTTCTGTATTAGACACACTTTTAACAATAGTTATCTTTTGAGGTGCTAAATCAATTGGATACATTTTTCCACTTGCAAGCGATCTTTCATTTTCCAAATTGTTGCTCATTATGACATATCCCACTTAAAAATTATCTTACATTTTATAGAAATGATCACACTTTTCATAAAAGTTACCATTTATATTAGAAATTGGTTTTATATTCTTTAATACAGCTAAAATTCTAGCAGAAATATTTTTTGTTTGACAAAAAAATATCAAGCAATGATAAGTGATGTTCACATAACTTCAGTTTGACATCGAGCTTAAATCAATGACACAATCAATCGATTTAACTTTATTATACATTGGAACTCGGAGTAACTAGAATAGGAATTTAGGACTTGATTTAGAAACAAATATTATAGATTATATATGTATAAATATATCATAAATTGGCAAGGTAATAAATAAAAACTAAGTTGTAAAAGTAAGTTTTCTATTAATGAAGCCGTTTAGCCGAACAATGAAATTGTAAACATCTACTAAATCGATTTTTTCGAAACTCTTTTTCATTTTCAAATAGTTTGCTAACTGATTTGACTAGCATTTCAGTAACCTTCACTTTTTGATGAAGTTTTCTCTAATGAACCATTTGTAGAGCGAAGACGAGTGATTGTAGTGCAGAAGTGTTGTAGGTGGTTATTTTTACCCGACTGCCGCTGTAGTGGTAATATTTTAAGAGTGCATGTTTTTTTGCTTATTGTACCAGATTGTACATTAAACGTTGGTAGCCCTAATGAATAAAATAATAAATAAAATAAGTGTTTTACCATTATAACCTGAATAAACCTGACACATTTTTACTTGAGATATAATAAACCTCATTTAAATAATGTTAGTCTTATTTTTACTCGTTTTGCACAAACCCGTTTACCATTACACATTATTCTTTCATCCAAAGGTTGCCTGGAAGAAATTATACCTAAGCAATAAGGCCGCCTGTGTTGTACTTGTATTTTTTTTGTTACCTGTTGTGTTGTATGATTTGTTACGTGCAATAAAGTATTTTTAATGTTTTATCTTTTGTTGCATTGAAAAAAATGACGAAATAAACTAATTTCCTAGGTAGTGATGTCACAACTCACGACATCAAAAGATTGCCATGGAGAACTCAACTTGTCGAGTACTGTAGGTATGTTAGATTTCTATTTTTCCTGCTGCTGTAATGATTGAGGGATTTTTACGTAATATAATCGTTAGATTTTTCTTGAAAGCGCGAGTAGGTATCACCGGGTAAATTAAGAGTATTAAATTTATAATGGCGGATTTTAAACGCTATTGTGAAAGTTTGAAAAAATAAATCTCTCCAATACCGATAATTTATGTGTGAAAAACGTTTGTTGAAACAACGTTTTGTTTACGAAATATTGAACTATATATATATATATATATATATATTATAAAACAAGCCATGCTCTTTTTTAGATTTTTCCTAACGTAGTCTATGGCTCTGTTATAAATACGCTCCAAATGGCTTAATATTTTGTGGTTTTCCTTCTATACGAAATGGCCAAATTTCGACACACTTTTGATGTTAGTGAGACTCCGTAATTTTTTATAGGTCCATACCTACTATTCATTTTCATTAGTAGCTAAACGTTAAACGAGAATACAATAAACATGTAATCGATAGTCGAGAATTTAATACACTTTTTATTTCCAAAGACAATTGAAAAAGACACTGGCTGAAGGAAACGTAAGTAGCATTAAAAAAGTTGTTTGTTTTGTTTGTGGTACGCCATGGCCGATCGACTTGGTCACGGAGATTTTGTTAAAGAAAATATTCAAAAAATTAACAATGAAAGGCGGAGTAGTAAGCAATGGGTGAAACTTAACGTTGGTGGTACATATTTTTTAACTACGAAAACTACATTGTGTAGAGATCCTAATTCATTTTTGTATCGATTAGTTCAAGAGGACAGTGACTTGATTTCTGACAGGGTTAGTTCATTTTCGTTGTCCTTTTGTATGCAAATTAATCTTCTTTACTATTATAGTGTCAAAAAAGTTTTTAACTATTGTTTCAGGATGAAACAGGCGCTTATTTAATAGACAGAGATCCAACATACTTTTCTCCAGTGCTCAATTATCTTCGACACGGAAAATTGGTTATAAATAATGATATTGCTGAAGAAGGTGTCCTGGAGGAGGCAGAGTTCTATAATATTACTGAGTTGATAAGATTAGTTAAAGATAGAATACGACTTAAAGAACGGAGGCCGATGAAAGATTGTAAAAAACATGTGTACAGAGTTCTTCAGTTTCATGAAGAGGAACTTACACAAATGGTTTCTTCAATGTCTGATGGTTGGAAATTTGAACAACTTATAAATATAGGATCCCAGTATAACTATGGGAATGATGAACATGCTGAATTCTTATGTGTTGTAAGTCGAGAGTGTGGCAGTACTGTGAACAGTAATGATGTGGAGCCCACTGACCGTGCCAAGGTGCTTCAGCAAAAAGGTTCACGGATGTGAGCTTTGTACTTTGTATTTGTGACTGTCAGCTCTGTGTGTGAAATGTGTACATAAGTATTATTAGAGTGTAACTAGGCAGTCCACAACATATTTTTTATTCCAATTTTATTCTGGTAATAGTGAATTCATTAAATATGTATCTTTATCCTCAAAATTTAAACAAATACTCAGTTTGATATAATGTTTAGAAGAGTTATCTAGGATAATGGTTGATTGAAGTATAGAATAATGTAAATGGCTGAATGTTAATTTTGTCCTTTGTGTGAAGTGGAGAAGGAAATACTTTCTGCTTCCCTAACAAAACATTTTAGGTGGTGATAGGTACTTTAGCAATAAAGCATCTATAGATTCAGTATAGCAGTTTTATAGTAAATAAGAGCTATATACTCCAGTGTTAGTGATCATGAGTAATTATGCCATCAGTACTTAAAATGTTAGAGAGTTATATAGAATGTAATTGATTACTGATTAATGGTACAAGTAAATTTTATTTTTTTACATTTTGTAAAGGATAAATGTTAAACACCTTTTTTGATGTTGTAAGGTACTGAACATTTTATTGTAAACAAATTGTCAGGGAAGCTGAATAGTCTTAAAGATCCACTTGTTAGATAAACTTATAGGCTTTTTGTGGTTATGATGCTTTTTTTGTGCACTGGATAATCACCTTAAATTCTTCCCCAAAAAGATGTTAGAAATGGTGATTTAAACCAGTATGTAACCAGCAAAAAGCCTGTACCAGGCCTTAAACATACAGTTCAACTTAGAATAAATATATTTACTACATTTTATAGCTTTCCATTTTATATCATGCAAGTAATGATAAAACTAGTAATACCTACTTAAAGATAAGACATTCTTGAAATATGGGTGCCTTTTAAGTTGCAGATGTCATTTTTATTCTGATTAAGAATAAGCATACTCAAATGTTCTAATGGGACTCCTACAATCAGTGTTGCCACCTGAGTTTTAGAAAAAGGGCTTTTTGAGAAGTTAAAATGCTGAAATAATAATCTCATGAAGCCACTTTGTTTTTTTTAGAGCATCTAGAAAAATGGTCATCCTGACTGATAAAATAGCAAAAGAGTACTTTTTAGCATGTTGAAAACTTTATAAATTGGTAGTATTTCAAGATAGTGAAAAAGAGTTAGATTGCCCTTTTTGGGCTAAATCATTAAAAAAGGAGTTCACCTATACTAAAAAGTGATCTAGCTACAAAAGGGCTAAGGTGGCAACACTGCCTACAATGACACCAAACTTGCATAGGATTACCATATAATAATATACTATGGAGATAACTAGTATGTCATGGTTGAATATTTAAATAGCTGAATTACATACTTAAATGTCTTAGAAATGCAAGTTTATAGCAATAATAGGTAAATGAACTACTAGAGAGTTTCTAAATTGACTGCCAAGTTTAAAAAGCTTTTGAATTGGGTCCAATGAAACAAAATGCTTTGGAAGTATGTGAGCTGTCATTTTTCATATCGTTATCTGCTAGACAATATTAGTGTTGTATACAGTTTTGAATTTGCATTTTGAAAGTTGTATGTTTATTATTTGTATAATGCATTTCATATAATGTAAAATTCCTTTTTTAATATTTTATTATAGCATTACAAAAGTTAAAATGACAAAATAATTTTAAAAAATCTATTGTATAATATTAATTGATTGTTTTATTATCTGTTGTTTAATTCAGATTTTGCTCATGTTTTGCAGAATGTATTTATGGTAAAATTAGAAATTTGATCCTCATCTATTTGTTTCATTAAGTTTTGCAATTGCATATTTTGTTATATGAAACAAACATAACTATTTCGCGCGACTTCATCTGCTCGGAATAATTACTTTGGGCTAAAGAGTGTGGGTGGCTCAATGGTGTGGACTGTTGCCTTTCGAATGTGAGGGCGCAGGCTCAAATCCCGCCACGCACCAATGTGCTTTCGAATTTTCGAAATTATTATATGTACGCTATTCGACGCCCTTACGGGGAAGGAAAACATCGTGAGGAAACCTGCGCACGCCTGCGAAAAGATTCAAAGGTTGTGCGTGAAGTTGGCCAATCCGCATTGGGCCCGCGTGGACGACTAAAGCCTAATCACCCTTTACGGGTAGGCTCCTGCCCCTAGTAGGGTACGTTAAATGAGCTGATGATGCTAGCTAGCTTTACTTTATCCAGTTATTACTGTTACTATTTTATGTCCGTCCAAACACCGTATTTTTTTTAATATTGTTACCTTTACTTACCTTCACATACAATAAGCTAAGAAATATTTTAGGTTCTCTGAACAGCTTGGGAAATGATGATCGTTATAGCGATCCGGAGTAAAGTAACATATGGTTAGTATAAGTCTCCTATACAATCAATTTTATCAATAGTATCTTAATTAAAGTAATAACAGTTATTTTGCAAACAATATTAGATTACTGATAAATAAGTTTATTAACTAGTCAAATAGGTGTACTACACTCTAAGTTTAGTTTTCAGAGCTCGTTAATGTAGATCAGGAACAGGGTTGGCCCCAATACACTGCCCTGTGGGACTCCATAGAACTTCAGGAAGTAGGCAAACATTTTGATGATCATCAAGAGTGGCAGTGACGAAATTGGTGTAGGTATTTTAAATATCAATAAAATCTAAACTATTAAAGATATTCAATTGAGACTTGTATGTTTAGTAATTCTATTGATGACATCATATCCTGAGAATAGTTACTCCAAGTGAGAATATGAACTATCCGGTACATCGAAAACCAACTCAATGTGAGTTCAAAAAACCACGAAACACTTCGAGAAAAAGTAGGTACCTAGTGCCCTTGTGATTTGCATGGCTCGTCTTGGCAGGGGCATTTCCGTGTTCTGAGGACATAATGTTTATGAAAATACCGTAGTAATAATGCACTTAGATCAAATTTGGTTAGCAATAAAAGGTAGAGCTAACCTTTTAAAAGATATACATATTCTGTCACGGATTTTTTTTAAAACTTATAAAAAGGGCAACAACACTGACATACGTGACTTGCGAAACTAACCGTTTACGCTAATAGGCAGTTCCCCACAGCGTGCAGCTCGGTTAGTGTGGACCGTCCACATTAACCCGAGACTAGAACCGCCTAATGACATTCATGGTTTTTTGGCACGTTGACCCGTCGGTCCCGGCTACACTTTTAGGATGGTTGTCGTTGACACCCACAATTAGGCCCGCGTGGTAGGTTAAGGCCCAATCTTCCCATAGCTGTGCGGGAAGACTTGTACCCACAGTGGGACGTTCTAGGCTGATGATGATAATACGTTTCAACGTTATTCTCATTTAGCGACTTTTTGCAAGTCGTCGGTCTATTGGGTCGGAGGGCGTTCTGCTGCAACAGCCATTAATAATAATAATAATTTATTTTATTGACATAAAACATTTACAATTATAATGTTGTGGAACCCCTGACTTCCGTGATAGGTATGCAAACCTGCGTTACAGTGCGCACTCCCGACCTTGGATAGCAATATAGTTTTATGTTTAATGTAAAAAAAAAACATAACTATATAGTAAAAAACAAACAAATCAAAGCAATGAGAAATTTGGGAGTGTGATTGTGTGTCTGTGCCAGACAGCCATTGTTCATTTGTTCCTATAAAGACATTTAAAACAAAACAGTGTTTATGTATATATCTGTTGTTTTGTAACCATAATATAAGCTTATTCGTTATATTAGGGTTGGTGGCGCTGTGTGCTTATCTTAAGATATTACAGGAAAGTCTTTCTTGGTAAGAGGGTAATTTAAAATTGATTAAGACAAACTTTGTGAAGATATCTTTATTTTTCGGAATAAGTAAACAATTGACTGAAAATGTAATATGATTTGACACGCTTTTACTTATTAATATTATTTTGTTATATTGTTACTTTCTACGTTAATCATTTCATAACTAGTTACATAATAATATATAAATCTATAACACGATGTTTTTTTAAAAAAATAAACATTAGCACTATTTAAAACTTACGTTATTAAATTACACAATTTATTATAAAATATTGCATTTAAATACAAGTTAACAAGAGGCTCTGGTTCCAATGTTTTTCTGTAGAAATAACAGTTATATATTCAAAATACAGTTTTTCACACAATTGTAAGGCAATGGGGTTTATTGTTTGCATTCGAAGAAATTATTACCTAATTTCAATAACATATCAACACATTTTTATCGACACACTTAGGCCTAGCACCAATCTGCCATATAGGTAAAGTCATGAAACAATTTATGGTCTGTAGCAGTAAGCGCACGAGGCTCCTTAGGCGGGGTGAGGACAGCTGCCTCGGAGGTGAATTCGCTGTCGAAGTTGCTCACGTCTTCCAAGTTATTTATTGTTGGCACAAACGGTGGCTTAACTTTTCTAAGTAATAGCTGCTCCCAATTTACATTGCGGAAGAATGCCTGCTTCTTCACATCTTCGGCGTCACGTTCTGACGACCCTAGACGTCTTTCAGGATTTTTCCTCAACAACCGACGCATTAATGCGATTGCTTCCAATGACAACGTTCTCGGATAACGTACTTCGTCATTGACGATTGAATCGAAAACTTCTCCTTCATCCTCCCCAGGGAATGGTGACTCTCCAACTAACATCTCGAATATAAGCACGCCGAGTCCCCACCAATCTACGGCTCGCGTGTATGATGTTTCTGTTAGGACTTCTGGAGCAAGAAATTCGGGAGTACCACAGAACGTACCAGTGCGATCGCCCCATCCCATTCCTTCTTTGCATAGACCAAAGTCAGCAATTTTCACATAACCATCTGTGTCTAGTAACAAGTTATCTAGTTTCAAATCTCTATAAATTATGTTATTCTCATGTAAATACTGTAGACCTAATACTACACAAGCTGCGTAAAATACTGCCCTAGGTTCTGTGAATACGTCAGCATGAATGTGCATCATAAGATCACCTCCAGCTGCATATTCCATAACAAAGCAAACATGCTGCTCTGTTTGGAAACAAGCAAACAGATTAACCAAAAATGGATGTCTGATTGCATTAGCTACCTCGAAAATTCTTTTTTCCGATAATAAAGAGTCTACTTCATCCCTGGCTATTATATCACCTTTTTTTAAAGCTTTGATTGCAAAATATTCATTTGTTGGTTTGTACTGTGATAATATAACTTTACCAAAGTGTCCTCTACCCAATACACTAAGTAGTCTGAAACTGTCCATTGACATTTCACCTGATTGCCTTCTGGAATCAAGTTCCTTACTAATTGTCTCCATGACCGACGAAGATGAACGCGAAGAAGATATCCTCATATCTCTTGTAACTTCAACAATCTGGTCTTCATTGCTTGGAAAATCCAGCACTAGTTTTGGTGAAGGAGAAGGTGGATACTCCACTAATGGTGTATCACATGATGGGGTCTGGGGTTCTTTTGTGACATAATTATCTCTAGTGTAAGAATCTTCTAAAAATGCAAAGGCTTCTTGAAGCTCTTTCTCCATACGTAGTGTAGATACATTTGGTGGTGATTGTAAAGGTAGTGATGGCTTTTGTGGAGGTAAAGTAGGCGGCTGAGGTGTTGTAGGAGTAGAAGGTAACCCTAAAGGCCTCACTCCAGCCATCCCACTAAGGGTGGCATTGGGATTTTCAACATCCCTATTGTCTAGACCAGCCGAGTCCAAATGGGCTTGCTGTGTTATGTGGGCACTTTGAATATTCTGTATTGATGGCGATGAACGTTTTAGGAGTCTACCCAGTACAACAGCAGGTATGTGCATTTCACCATATGAAGGTCTAGGTATATTTTTGCCTTGCTGTTTAAATATTTTCCTCTGTCGCTGCAGTTTAGGCTTTCTTGAGATAATGGGGTTCAAAAATTTAATTTCAGCAAATAAAAGCCCTTGGGGTTCTAGTTCTAGGGCCATGCCATGTCTGATATCATCAATGAATTCCTCTAATCTTAAGAATTTGACTGCACATAGTCCACGCCAATCTTTCCAATGAATACCAATTTCCAGTTCCCTTGATTTGTCTAGTTTCATTGTGAATCTGTGAACATTAAATAAATATGTTTTAAAAAAAGGTTTATTACTTTTTTTGTAAACAGAAAGTGTGAAAGCTCTATGCGTACATAGGTGCATGGCGGGATCTAATATGCAAAAAACATGTTTTCCCTTGTGCCATATTATATGTTAAAGATGCATGTCATTCTCATAATTATGGATACTAAATAAGGTTATATTTAGATGGTATAGTCATGGAAACTATATGTATTCATAATACAAATATGTGCCTTAAGCCAGATAAGATAAAATGAGTAATAGGAGACAAGATTATGCAATTCAAGGAAGTACAGGTACAATGGCTTTAACTAAATGAATTTTAAAATATAATGGATACAATATCTAAATTTGAATCCTTAGGATATAGCTTTAAATGAAAATATAATAGTAAAGAAAAATTTTTTTTTACAGTGCAGTGGTTGAGTACTTTGGTACAGATGGACCTTAATGAATTAATCATATTGGTTAGTAATTTAACTATAGACTCAACTATGGAGTCAAGTGACTTTTTAGCAGTGTCTGATGACATTGTACATTTAAACACCTTTTTGAGAAGTCAACTATTTTCTATTAAGCCTGACATTGGAGACTGATCATAAGTCGCAGTTTAACTTGACATGAAGTGAACTGTCTGCTTGTTTGTCTGTCTATAATATATATTTTCCCCCTTTCCATCTGCAATCAGCCTCACAGGTTTAATCAGATCTTATGTAGTAGGTTCACATTTTAGAGTGCACATACTGTGATGTAAATCTCTTGTATTTCTTTTAGTATATAGATTGAGATTAATAAAAATAAAATCCTAAAATCTGAACCCTAAATTGGTCTTTAATATACATAAAAAGTCAATAAATTATTAATTGCTTTTTACCTTTGGTCCCATGCTTGCTGAGAGCATGGCCTCCAACTGGTAGAAGCCACTGTATGATTATCAAGTTTCAAAACAGCCATAATTTCATTACTTGTGTCTTCTTTAATGCTGTATGTGTACTTCATAGAGTTTCGTATGGTTACCCCTTTAACAAAGGACTTCAAATCAGAAGGACTCGCCAAGGGATCACGGCGTGTTCTCCCTGGAACATCTTCCAAAAGATCCTGACAGCCCATTAATCTTACTTCAAGAGTACCTGTGACTTGTACACATGGGCTAATCAAAGGAGCCGGACTTAGAAACTGAGTTCTAGATCCACTACTTCCTGTAAGGCTGACATAACCAGGACTTGACCCTGTACTACGTAACTCACGACCAAGCTCAACAAAAGCAGCGCTCTCCGATGGCAGCTCTTGCCTACGCATATCCAGCGATTTACGAAGTAAATCTAACTTTTGTGTTGATTCAAGTAGGCTGGTCTGTGCTTCTTGGAGGGCTTTTTTATCAGTGACCTTTTTATCACTCTGTAAAAGTCTTATGGCATTTTTTGATCCTTCAACCACAGCTGCTTCAATTCTCAGCCGGTTTCTGAGTTCTGCAATTCTCTCATCTAGTAATGCATCTATACCACCCATTTCAGCATTCCTCCCATCGCCATTGGCACCAGCAATATCACCTTTCTGCTGTTTACTAAGTTTTGAAATGCGAAGTTTTAAATATTCTATTTTGTCCTTGGAGTCTGCAAGCATCTGATGAGCTTCTGCCAGCAGCTTTTTATCTCTAGATTGGTTACTGCTACTGATGCTTTGAATCATGTTTTCAGCACCTTGTTTCACTTTCAACTCAATGTTCAACTGTTTCTCCAAGGAGGCTAGTTTACGATCAGTTGTTCCTTCTCCTAGTTGCCTTTGTTGTTGAGCAGCTTCGGAGGCAAGTATAATTTCCTCATCATAGGACAGGTCTTCGGGCGACGTCGGAGTTGACTGCCCTCTAGATAACAGCAATTGGGATTCGAGTTCTTGAAGGTCTGATTTGAGTTCATTTAGTTTTATGTTGGCCTTTTTGACGAGATTAGCAACGTCGGAAAGTGATCTTCGATCTGTGGCTACTTCACGCAGTTTCTCAGCTCCCTCTTTAATTTTAAGTTCTTTACGTATCTCTCTACGTATAACATCCTTGAGCTCCTCCAGCTTAGACGGCAATGCTATTTCTGGAATACACTCAGTCTTGATACCGTACTTGACACCCAGTTCATGAAGAACAGGGTGACGAATATAATCACTGTGATAATAACCTGGGTCTGCCATAATTGAGGATGCAGTCTAACGTCAGTTAACCATAATTATGTGGGAAAATATCACTACAATTGCTTAGACATCACAAATGGTTAGAGAGAACGCATTCACAGGTATTAATACTTTTCAAGTCAACATTAGCGTTCATTATGATAGAGGAATAATAAAATTAAAGGTAAATACTAAATTTAAATCACAAAACAAAACAATCTATCTTCACAAGTCGGTCGGTCAACGAAACCAAAGAAACGATGAAACCCTACCATTGAACCATAGACACAAGATGACGTATACCATGAACAATATATCCTGTTTTTTCATGGCAGGGCTGCCAACCCCGATAAGAAATTCCTCGTTCTATCCTAGAGTCTGTTTCACGAAAGAAGTCCCGCAGACGTTGCGCCACTGTCGCCAGACGGAATGATACCAGTGCGGGGAAAGCGAGGGGGAAAGGTTTTTACCTACTTTAAATTTCAGGATGATTACTAAGAAAAACATCTCAAATGTTTGAATAAGTTTAATATTTTGTACATTAGAGAACAAAATATTGAATTTTATTTTTTTTACACTTAAGTACGTTGTTAATTGATATTTACCATTTAACCGACACAGTTGCATATATTTAACAGACTAGATTTTCTATTGTATCTGGAATAACAGCGGTAAATAGGTTAAGGATTAAAATGTTACCTGCCTACTTTTGGTAGGCAAATGCTAAAAATTACTGATTCACTCTTTGAGTGTATGTTATACTGAGCTATCGCCCTTTCGCACTGCTGCAATATTTATGTGTAGTTTGCAGTTTAATCATAATATATTAATAATGCTTTGAGCTTAACACTGATGTCGTGTATTGGTTTGTAACTTTTTTTATGTATTGACTTTTTGGGCGGGGGAAAGCTTATGCTTGTGCTTGACTTATTTTGTTTTTGCTTTGCTTCGCAGCATAAACCTTCTCCTATTTCACCCATAAATCCCAATGGGTGATTTGGCAAATAGTTTTAGGGGAGAGCGCAGGTCGCGAAGATCCCTAAGGCAAGACCAGCTATTATCCTTCACGTGGTTGCCGCCTGTTTTTGATCTAGTTCCATATGAAACAGAGATAACTGAAATAGTCTGGTCGCTTACCCTGTCCACTGTCCCCTTGCTTTCACTATCCCATTCTACATCCGCTTATATTCTCCCTCACCCATGGCTGAACCCTTATGAAAGGCCATTGGATCCGGCAAGCTTTCGGGAGGACGGCTTGCTGGACTAACTAGTCCTCTCCTGCGCTAGGGCCTGTGTGGTTGAACGCCGTACGACCGGATGAAGGAGTCCTGGAGGGTTGAGCTGAGCAGGGTCGGGGTAAGTTACTCTCGCAAGGCAACACGCCCTCTTTGGTGTGGCTTTCGGTTAAAACGGTAGCCCCCTGCAAAAGCCAGGCGGGGGGAAATGGTCACGTGCATCCGTCAGAGGAGCACAGGCGAGGTAAGGGGGTACAAGTGATGGCCATGGTGAAGAAGCAAGTTCTGTGCTGCCTGTTTGTCAGCTGCGCAGTTACGAGCACCCGATGTTGTGCCCTCTCGCTATGCCCTCATACCTATATTGACCCGGTAGTCCTGGTGCACCTGTATAGGGCATCCCCAAATGTGCGGGCTCCGAGGAGGGTGGGAAGCCGGATCAATGAAGCTACACACTATATATCACATGGATACAACTACAGAAAAAACAAATACAAATAACACTGAACCACAAGTCAGGCATGAACTCGGGAAAGCTGGTGAAACAGCCATTCTGAGAGAAACACAAAGGGCTGCTGACACCGCTGGGAAACCTTCGGTGACTACGTCCTCAGGCACCGTACACACAAAACGCGTCGTTACACAGACCACTCCGCGGTCCAGTGATACAACGGCGGGCAATCTTATGAAGAGGTTGAATGAAAACTGGTCTACGTCCAGTCGCCCGGGTCGTGGCGTGATACAGAACCCTGCAGAGGGTACTGGTACATCCCCGAGGATATCATCCCAGAGATCGTGAGAGGACCGCCGTGTTGGTTTTATGGTCGGCAGCCTCGTATCCGATTCTGGATGGTAAAGGTAGGTTTATTGAAACCCCTCCCCAACTCGGGGGTGGATGCTGCGGAAGACGCTGGGGAGGCCACATCTGAACGACCGCCACCACCAAGTCTAGACTAGGAGTCAGAGGAGGATGGGGAGGTTCCTCTGAGCCTGGAGGAGCTGCTGCTAGCAGGAGGAAGCCGTCCCGATGGCGCCACCTAGCACAGCACAGCTCCTGCAATGCAATCTCCACCACAGCGTAACCGCTACGGCTCAACTTCGGCGGTGGCTGGAGGAACAACACACAGCTGTCGCTCTTATCCAGGAGCCGTGGATAAGAAGTGGCGCGGTTAAGGGACTCTCCAACCTAGGAGGTAAACTAATTCACGCCACTGTGGACAGCGTTAGAATCTGTATATACATATCTAATAACATTGTTGCGCAGCCACTAATGGATTTCTGTTCCAGGGACTTAACTAACATTAAGCTAGCGCCAATACATGAACTAAATCATCACGAGCTGGTCGTAGCCTCTGCATACCTGCCAGACGGTGATGAAGCCTCACCAGATGAAGTAGCACGTCTAGTACGCTATTGTGAACAGAACGACTTGCAGCTTATCATCTCCACGGACTGCAACGCCCATCAACCGCTGTGGGGGATGGAAGTCAGCAATAACAGAGGTAATCAATTATTTGTATTCCTACTTAATACAGACCTCGAGATAATTAACAGAAGAACTGAACCTACCTTCGTCGGCAGAGGTTGCAGGACGATTATAGATATCACACTTGCATCTGCTGGCGTGGCAGATCATATCCCGAATTGGAGAGTTTCTAACGAAGCCTCTTGCTCGGATCACAGATGGATAAGGTACGATCTTGACATTAGTACTTTGACAACAATACCCAGGCGTTGTCCCAGGAAGACGGATAGATTGAAATACATTAAACTCCTGGAAACCAGCCTGAAAGACTTCAGAGTGGGGATCCTAGAGAATACACAACAGATCGACGAACAAGTCAGCTGAGTGAATCGATCAGGAAATGTTATTATGAAGCCTGTCCCTTAGGCAATCCAGATACTGGAAAACACGGAAACACCAAATGGTGGGGTCAGGAGTTGGAAAGTCTCAGGCGGAATGTCAGAAAGAAATTCAACAGGGCCATGAATACAAGTGACGACACAGACTGGGACAACTATAAGTTGGCCAAAGCCAAATACAAAAAACGCATCAGATACCGGAAATGAGCATCATGGCGTAAATTCACAGAGGAGATTAGATCAAATATGCAAGCTAACAGGGTAAGGAAGATTTTATCTAATCAAAATACCCCTGCTACTCTGGGGGGATGAGAAGAAGCGATGGCATGCTATCGAATAATATCGATGAGGCGTGCGAAATCCTTCTTCAAACGCACTTCCCTGATTGCACAAGTACACCGACGATTACCTGTGACTCCACCAGAGACCCACCTAGTGAAGATGACTGGAGAATCACGAAGGAGGTTGTGACGGAAAGCAAGGTAGAGTAAGGTCTTTTTCACCCTTTAAATCCGCGGGAACAGACGAGATCTTTCCGGCGCTGATGCAATGGTGAGGTAAGTTTATCATTCGTCCACTTTCACAAATACTACAAGCATGCCTGGCGCATAAGTACACACCAAAGGAATGGCGAGAGGTCAAAGTCGTCTTCATTCCTAAGCCAGGAAAAAATGACTACACGGATCCCAAAGCATATCGGCCTATTAGCCTGTCATCATTTATGCTCAAAACTCTGGAAAAGCTATGTGACAGGTACATGAGGGATGGTGTGCTTAAGGAGATATCGATACATAAACATCAACATGCCTACTGCACATGTAAGTCCACCGAATCAGCATTCCACCAAGAGGTAGGTAAGATTGAATGGGCGCTGTCGCATAAACTAATTTGTCTGGGTGCTTTCCTTGATATAGAGGGAGCCTTTGACAAAACAAACTTCTCCAGTATAGAGGGTGCCTTGATAAGGCATGGTGTGGCAAGCACAATGACTGACTGGATCATCGACATGCTCCGAACCCGTACGGTAAGAGTTACTGAGGAAAAGCAACAAGGCTGCCTTGGTGGTGAGAGGGTGCCCTCAAGGAGGTGTACTATCTCCACTACTCTGGAATCTTGTAGCGAACGACCTGTTAACAGAACTCAACAGTAGACATTTTTATACCATAGGCTATGCAGATGATATCACGATATTGACTACTGGGTACCAGCCTAGTACTGTTTGTGATACCATGCAGGCGGCACTACGGATTGTAGAAAGATGGATACAAAACGATCTGAGAGTCAATCCTAGTAAAACGGAACTTGTTATGTTTACGAAAAAACGAATTTTAGATAACCATGTGACACCCAGGCTGTTTGGTACAGCTCTAAGTATTTCTAAAGAGGTGAAATACCTAGGGGTCACACTAGACAGTAAACTCAACTGGAGCAGCCACGTAGAATCAAGGCTGAAGACGGCGGAAATCAGCCTATGGCAGTGTACTGTCTTCTAGCGGCGAGGGCTGTGCTAGTTAAGCAGGTAAGGGGTTACAACATCGTAATCTTTTCCGATAACAAAGCGGTATTACAAGCGCTCGACAGCTACAAAATGTCAGCGGGTATTATTTATGAATGCCATAACGAGTTAAATCGGGTTGGCATTCAAAACCATTGACCATTCAAACCTTGAACTGGATCAAAGGACACAGTAACAGCAGGGGTGCTGCCGATGCCTTAGCTCGACAAGGTTCGGAAGTGAGAGCAGTTGGTCCTGAGCCCATCATCCCACTACCAACAAACCTTCTAAGGGATCAAATTAGGCAGCGTACAACCTATTTACACAATTAATACTGGACATCCCTAGAGGAATGCAGACAGACCAAGGAGGTACTTCCAAAGATGAACTGCCGCCTCTCTGGGAACTTACTTAAACTAGGCAGGAAACGTCTAAGACTGATAATTGGCACTATGACAGGACACTGCAGTTTTAATAAGCACCTGTTCACTATTGGTGTTACAGACAGCCCCATGTGCAGAGCGTGCATGAGGGCTGAGGAAACGATGGTCCATGTCCTGCCGGAATGCAGTGAAGTGGCCGAATACCGGGCAAGGCACCTTGGCTCGCCGAGGACCCTTGGAGAAGCCTTCAATAAGGTCAAAGCTCTAGAAGATTTCTTGGCAGAGCTCGGCTGGCTAGAGTAATCTGGCCTTACACCCTCCAACGCAAAAAGGCGCTTAGTCGTTGAGTTGCGGAGACTGCCCGTACGACAAAGAAGAAGATGTATTGACTAAGCATGTATGTCTTTTAGTGAAATTTAACGACTTATCTACCGATACTAATAGTATAGCTCTTCTTAACTTGCCCATAATTTACTTAATGTTGGTTGTTTCTTTGCATAAATGGAACCCATTATAGATGAATTTGATCGGATGCCGCTTTTTTACATTTTGTGTTACTTGTATCTTTTAAATCGGATTAAATACATTAATGTAGTAATTTGGCTTAGATAAAATAGAGTCTGTTTTACGAAACAAGTCCCGCGGTGATTTGTGGAACTAAATTTGACAGATCGGCCATATTGTCGTATGCCAAATCTAAGAATAGGGAACATGCAAATGAAATATAAATGAATGAATATTTTGATATTAAAATGTTAAAATAACATAAAAGAAGGGACACCGTAAGGTACTTACGAATTGAAATTACTTGAAACGGAACGTAAATTAAAACAGCAATCACTGTCATTTACGTCATCTATGTATGACATATTATTTAGACATTAAAGGTTTTGTAAAAAAGTGAACATTAAAACGACAAAATCGGCATTTTTGAATGGAATAAAAATGAAATTTAGGAATGTAAAAGCTAACTCCTGGAAACTACCAAAGTTAATGTTGACATGGTTGTAATTTATTTTTGTCGGAAGTGAGTTTTACAAACCACAATAAGCCTGGATGCGAAATATGGACTTTTTACGGTACTTTATTGAAATATCAAAGCATAATGTGCTGACAATCTAGAAATGATTGTTTTTCATCACCAAACATCAAAATAAAAGCAGTGAATAGAAAAGGTTATATTTTAACTTATCACAGAGTGAGCAGAAATTGCTTGGAAAATGCTGCCCTGAGGATTTCCACATGGAACTGCCCTGTGCAGTCCTCATCTATGGCACTTACACTACACTCTAAAGATGAACCAGGAACAAAGAAGAAATAATAATAATTTCCTTTGTTTTAAAAATCATTATTTTATATATATCATAATTGTGTAAGTTTGTATGTTTTTGTGACTGTAATATAATAAATCAATTTTTTATATTTTATTTACTTGGTGTATTTTCAATGCTTAAAAGAATTTTTCATTTTTATTATTGCTGATTTAGGTGTCAAATGCATTATTCTGTTTTAGCATTCAAAAATATGGGTTATGATGAGCATAGATTTAGAATTAGCGCGCTAGTATATCCTATCACAACTTTGTTATTGTATTTGTATAGGGTAGGTAAATATGCTCGTTTTTCATACAAGCAGATGAAGAATAACAAGTATATTCTAACATCATAGTCGTCTTCACCGCATCGAAAAATAGTTTGAGGAATAATTCATTCGTCTTCACAGCTCGAAATCTCTTTTTTCCCGGTTTTGTGTCAGTCAAAAACAATAAGATTGTAATTAGATGAACACATTGGCACAAAGTATGATTAACGCGGTTTTTTTTCCGGAGTATCAATTCATTAAATCCATACATTATCAGACATTTCAAATTCTCATAAATTAGGTTTCGATAGTCGAGAAAAAAAATGCAAAAGTATTAAAGTCCTTGAAGAAAAGGAGGTACATTCACATATCTGACGTCAAACGTCACGCCAGCCCGTTTTGGCGCGAAATTTGAAATAGTCAATTTCAAATCACATTTTTATGCAGAAAATGACAGTTTTTTGATTTTTTAATAAACAATAAAATAAAATTTGTGCATCTTCCCTATTGGGTTGTTGTAATTATAGATAGATAAATCGTTTAATTGCACTAAAAGACATAAATGCTTAGTAGATACATAAACAAAGTTAAAAATCAATACACAATATACATTATTAATATGTTATGATTAAACTTCAAACCACACATACATTTTGCAGCAGTGCTCAGTATAACTTACACTCAAAGAGTAAATCAGTGATTTTTAGCTTTTGCCGGAGCAACCTGAGTAAAAGTAAAATATTTAAATACCAATATTCAATCATACATCAACTTAACAGAAACATAATGTATCAAAAGTAGGTAGGTAATATTTTAATCCATAACCTATTTACCGCCGTGATTCCAGACACAATAAATACAACAGACAATAGAAAATCTATTGTCTGTTGAATATATGCAACTGCGCCAGTTAAGGGGTAAATATAAATTAACAACATACTAAAATGTATTTGTTTCTCTTATGTACAAAATATTAAACTTTTCTTATTCAAACATTTTAGATACTTTTTAGTAATTACCCTATACGGGTAGGCTCGTGCCCCTCGTTTTCCCGACGGGGACGTTTAATGAGCTGATCATGATGATGATCCTTAACTTTAAAGTAGGTAAATACTTTTCTCAGTACTGTCAGTACTGGTATCATTCCGTCTGGCGACGGTGGCAAAATGTCTGCGGGACTTCTTTCGTGAAACAGACTTTACATTTGATAAAATTTGCTGGAAATTATGTCATACGCTGGCAGTGACTAGAAATGTCTGCAGCAGTTTCCACATTGAGGGGAAGTCCCCCTTTTGAGGGGAAATTATGGTTTCGGAGGGGAAGAAAAAGGGGAAAGATATGAAAATGGGAAATTACGGGAAATCATGGGTAAAATGTACCCCATAGTGTTGCGGAAAATTTCGGATCAATTTTTTTAACCATCGCGTACTAGCGTGTTACCGTATTTAATAAATAGTGCGGGTGGCGTATACTTACCCTTTTTTCCATTCCGTTTAAGGCCATAAATACTATTCTTGGCTAAAATGTGTTTGCTGATTGCGTAAACTGTCTTGGAATTAGGAGTGAGTATAGCCCCAAGTTTTATATATTTCTGATAAGGCTATAAACAAAATATGAACATTTATAATACATAATTATATTTTATTCATGCTTAGTCTTTTTTTAGAGCGGGCCTCTGGTGATTTCCTCAGAGGCCACAGGGTTATTACTAATGCCAAAATTAAAAACTAAAGCAGGAAAAGAAACTGAGGGGAAAAAAGTCTCGGGAAGGGGAAATCAGTATTGAGACGTAGGGAAAGGAAATTATTAAAGTGGAAACACTGCTGAGCAATGTTGCCACCTAAGCACTTTTGTAGCTAGATCTAGCACGTTTTAGTATTGGTGAATTCCTTTTTTTAACTCTTTTTCACTGTCTTAAAATATTACCAAATTATGAAGTTTTCGACATGCTAACAAGTACTTTTTGCTATTTCATCGGTCATGATGTCATTTTTAGTCGCTCTAAAAAAACGTCTTCATGACATGAATGACTATTTCAGCATTTTTAGAACAGAAAATCTTTTGATGCTCAATCTAGCCCTTTTTAACTTCTCAAAAAGCCCTTTTTCTAAAACTAAGGTGGCAACACTGCTTGTCAGCAGTCTTGCCTGTCTAATCGTTGTCAGTCACTGTGCATTTTCTGGGACACCGTTTTGATGGAAAAATAATGCCAGTTAAAGTTGATATCACTCCACCGCCACCAGCTAACTCAAAACAGCCGGGGGTAACTAAATCACTCCTCTATAACGGTTCCAAATTTCAAGGACATCAAAAAAGTAAAGGAAATTCATATGAGGTTGAAGTGGTTTTGCAGGTTAGTAACAAAAACAAAGTACGCAATTTCTTCTGTTCTTGTTGCATTGCTATAAATTTCAGTGAAAATTATGTAACTTATTGCTTTTCCTGACTTATTTCCGTAATACTCTGAACGCCCGCATTATATTATTTATCATTATATGTTACTCATTCTCAAATCGAAGAGTAAAAGTTGCGTGTTGTCTGTGTTACAATTACGTGATTCTATTGTATAACGCTTTAATACCGTTTGCAGCATGTCGACGAAGAGAATTCATACCTTTGTGGGTATTTAAAAATAAAAGGACTGACGGAAGAGTTTCCAACTCTTACAACTTTTTTTGATGGCGAAATCATTTCTGCAAAGTACCCATTTCTCACTCGTAAATGGGACGCAGACGAGGATGTTGATAGAAAACATTGGGTAAGTTGTTTTGTTCTCTTAGCTAATAATTTCTTTTAGCACTGAAGCTAGTAAAAATTACTGGGTATAAGAGACCTAACATCTGTTGTCTCAGGTGATGGGTACAGAACAGTGTTGACTAATTAAAATGACTATCAACTGTTATTCATTTCTATCAATGCTGCTTCTGTCATGGTCAGGTGTATCACTTAATAGCATGTGAACGTATTGACCATCCTTATCACCTATGATAAAAAAAAACATTTACATCATTGTATCATCTCTGTTGCTGTATCTTTAATAATTTATGTGCTTCCTAAATTGTGTTTTTCCTTATATTTCAGAGTAAATTTGATTTGTTTGTTCCATATTTAAAAACATTTAACTCTGATTCATTTGACTATGATACCCTTGCAAAGGCTGATTATGTGTTTATGAGATGGAAAGAGCATTTTTTAGTTCCTGATCACACAATTAAAGATATAAATGGTGCTTCATTTGCTGGTTTCTATTACATATGCTTCCATAAATCTGCAGCAACTATAGAAGGTTACTACTACCATCGTAGCTCTGAGTGGTAAGCATTTTTGTTGAATAATTTTATTAAAATTGGCCTCACAAAAAAATAATGTAAATTATTTTTTGACTGTCTATTTTGTCAAAATAGTTTTTGAGTTGCAAAATGCAGCTAAAGTGCTTCAATGAAAATATAGTGTTGCTTTACTTATATCTGTTGGTTGTGGTTCAGTCTATTATCACTTCCTTTAATTTTTTATTGATCCATAATATTTAATAACATCATCATATCTTTATATAACTTTATGAAATCTATTTGTTCTTCTAGGTACCAATCATTGACCTTAAGCCATGTCCCTGAACATAGCATCCAAATTTATGAGTTCAGATGAAATGACTGGATGGAAGCACTGAACTTGGATTTATATTTGTGTCTGCTAGTACTTACTTGTTCATTAAGCATTCAGTCCAAAAGACAAGATTAAGAATGTTAAGTTTTTTTTCAGTAATGTAAGAAAAAGATGTTGGGACAGTTCATACATGTCATTCATTAGATAAAAACCCAGTAATATTTATACTTCACATGTGGCAATTCAGTTGGTGTGCCTGTTCTTGCATATACTTTGGTCCTATGATTGTTTATAGTAGTTGTTTGTAGATACCTTCATTTGTTTTAGTAAACCTTAAATACTCTTAGTATTCATTGCATGTTATATTATGACATTATTTATTGGCCACTTAATGAGTTAAGAAGGCACTTTATTGCTAAGTTTCATTGTTAATGTGATATTTTGTACAAATTACTTGTGTATAAGTAGAATTTATACATTTGTGTTTTATATCATTAATTGTGCATAATTATTTCATCAAAGTTACCTATGATTTGCGTAATTAAGTATATGCAAGTACAGAGTACAGGGAATCTCTATAACTTGAACAAGTTAATAATAATTAATGTGGAACTGTAGTAATTAATTCATCAATGTTATTGATAAATTGAATATTTTTTTTCAATAAAATGTCTTACAAATACTAAGTGATTTGTTATTCCACTAAATAAAACCAACCATTTGACTTCATTTGATTTTAATGTAACATCCATATTTACAGTAAAATACTGGCATTGATCTCAATTTCTCAATATTATTTTTTTCATAAATCATGACATTGAAGAGATATTAAAACATTAAAATTTGTTTAAGATTGGCATTGTAATTTATATTAGAAAGTCTTATATATTATTATTTGTACAATAGTTTTCTTGATATATGCAAGGATCATAATTTAATACAAACAAAAAGGAAATATAGAAAAATACTTTGATATAAACCGGTGACAATGTAATTTAATAAGATAAAAAATATATTTCAACTCGTTTCTCATTATAAAATATACCTAAAGGCTATTTTTCACATTAAGCATCATGAACATTAAAATTTTACTTTTCATTGATAAATTTCCTGAAGATGCACTGGTTTTATTAGTAATAAGTAATTATTAATTTTTCTTATTTAAAAATATAAATCATAGGGCAATACTTAAAATTTTCTGTTAATATTATATAATACTAAACACTACACAATTAGGCATATGTAATGTGGGCATAAATATAACTTACAATTTCATCCTGGCGAATAAGCCTATTCATGTATAGGCACCTACATAATTATAATATATTTTTAGTACATATTTAATGCGATATAAAAAAGAACTTAAACTAAACTTTGGTGGGATCGTTATGTGTAATAGTTCGGTAATGTATCTAGTTAAATAAAGAAATTACAGTATTTAGTATACTAACTAAATGAGTGTTGTGGTAAACAACATTCACGATTGCGTTATGTATTATATTCAAAATCAAGTTTGATAACGCGGCAATTTCTTTATGCATCAAAAAATTATTCGTTATAATATGTAACTACGTTCTATTAACTTTTATTCAGGTAGTTTTATTTTTTTTTCTTTGCAATCTACGTCATAAATTTGATACTTACATAAAACTTAGTTAATGTTTTATAATTTATTCAATTCATAATATGTAGTCATTGCTCTTCGCGAATAATCACTTGTTAAACAATATTTGTATTTGATTTATTCTGTATTCACTTTAGGTGGGCTTGAAATGTCCGAAATTATCATTTGGTTAGTTGTTTCGACTAATTATACACGGAAATACACTAAAACTAGACCATAAACGAAAATAAGCAACATTGCAGGCTCGTAGTCCATTATTTACCTAAAAGTATCTATTAAGGCAAGCCAGTGCCACATTTGTACGATATTAAGAATCCGATACGATTTTCGAAGCATAATAAAACATCGAATGATAGACAAAATTACATTCACAGCGAACAAAAATATACACCGATAAACACAAAATTATGAATACAACAATTTACATTTAACATAATATAAAACAATTATAATACTATGTGAACAACTTCCAGCAGCAAAATAAAACACTTAAAATAACAAGAAGTATTTACAAGAATTCAAAACAGCTAACAAAAGTACTTAACTATGACTGTAATATTTGGTTTTGAAATAAATAATAATACAATGAAAGCTATGGTCAGTAATGGGAATAACTGAATAATTAGACTGTACCAAAGCGAAACTAAGTTTTGATAACCTACTTGGGTAATTGGGAAACATGACTAATTGTAACGATACACGTAGATGTCATTGAGATATTAAGGGGCCTGATATTAAAACGTGTACAAGAATAGAAGATAATATTGTGTGGGTACAAGCAAATTGTTTCCATAGCTTCCATTATATGTCGTCGGGTAACATCGAATTGTCTAAGTAACATATTAACAAGCTATCTTTTTGATGTGCTTTCGCTACTGAACCAATGTTTTAAACCGAGGAGGCTGTATAAACCATGATCAATTTGAGATCGCACCGGTTTCGTATGGCGTTGAACAACTTTGTGAGGATATGCTTGGTATTGTTCAGGGTACAGCTCTTGTAATCCAGGGTAAGCTTCCGGGTAGTAGCCGTGAGGGCGGAAGTAGTGTGGATACGAATGATGATGTCGTCTTGGGTTCCCGTGGGTATTGTAAACCCCACCGACATGGTTTCGACCAGGCCAATAGTCTTGCAAATGGCGGAAGGGATAATTGGTTGGAGGAGTCGGTGAATGCTGATTTGGCCACGGGTATCTATAGAATGCTTCGGTCTTCGGGTAAAAACTATTTGGAGGCATTTTATCTTCATACGTTGGTTGTGGAGCTGCTCTATGCGGCAAAGCTTCCTGTAATATTTCACCTTTAGGCCTATTACGTCTATACTGGAGCTTTGTCCGCGTGCCTAATATGCTATCATCCTTAATAGCGTGTTTCTTTTGATCTTTTGAAAAATTATCGTCAGTAGATACTTCGGCGTATCGGCTTATTAATTTTATAGCTTCTCCTATATCAGAGTAATCGTTTTCTGGGTTAAGCTTGGTTTGGTCTTTATCTTTATGTAATTCGGTGGAATGAGACACTGACGTAGTCGTGTTGGGTTTATTATCAGCAGTAACATTGAAAGTCACCGAGGCATCATTAGTCTGTAATGGTTCGTCTTTATTTTTTCCCGAGTCTGGAGTTGGGCTTTCTTGGGGGGCATTTTGAATGTTGTAGAGAACGGGGTCTACGTTTACATGTCCATATACAACCTCCTTTTGCCCTTCGTCGAGTTTGTCGTCATTTTGTTCAATCTGTGTAGAGTTAGCAACGGGACTGTCACGCTTTGGTTTATCCGATTGATGCTGAAGAGCCATTACATTGTGGTTAAGCACGCTTGATGCATCCGTACTGTTATTATTGTTAGTGTTTTGTAACTTCAAAAGTTCTAACTCGGCCTCTATACTACTACCAGTATTCGTAGTTTCGGTCTTCTTATCGATGTTTACAAAGTTAGGTTGAAGTTCTTGAGCCTGGAATTGGGAAAATACACATAATTAATACACACCTTTAGTTACTCAGAAAATTAAATGTGCATTGACTTATTAGATACTGAAAAAGGTATATGTATGTAGTAAAAAATGTTTACCTGAGCAGATGGCTCTTGATTCTGTAAAGGCGCAGCTTGAGGGTCTTGTCCAATAGGGATAGTCAGCTGCAGAGGACCTAGGTCTACATCACTGTAGTCGTATAGGACATCGCTGCTTGACGGTGAGGCAAACAACGCGTTCAATTGATCTAGCAAAATGCGCTCATGTTCATCTTTGTTAACCGTAACCACCTGAAACAATATAAAATATGAAGTTGGAATATAATAGTGACTTATTTATTAAATAACGACGTCAGGTTTCAATATGTTTGGTGTATTAAACATTATGCAGGAATTTGAAAAAAAGGCACAAACTGATCAATAATACTCACTTGAACGCATCCAATATTGTCGAGCCTCTGTCCTTTAGGACAATTCAGCGGAGGTATGAAGAGGGATTTCGTTGTGATTCTGCGCGGCGGAGCATTTTGGTTGCCGCTCTCGGCGCTCTGCAGCCAAGAGGGCCAGGCGAGCTCGGCGGCCTGCCGGTCGAGCGTCCTCGGCGGTGCGCGGGTGGTCGCTACCGCGGCCCGGGCCTCTGCTGCAGCCGAGTCTTGCTCCGGAGTCTCGGTGGAAGTAGCGTCCGCTAATACGAGCGCAGCATCAGTCGTCTGCTCAGTAATAGGAGCAGCGGTAGTCTCTGCTACAACTGCACTCACTCCAACATCCGCCGTCACCAGTGCACTCGACACCAGTAATAACGTTGCCCACGTGCACCACATCTCAAACACCTGGAACACACGGAGTTTCTGTTAACGTACATGTACAGTACACAAGTATACTTATCTGTAATAATAATTAACTTTCCTACAAGATATAAGTATGGTGGATATAATTTTTACTTGGATGGAGATAGAGATATACTGTAACTCTAAGAAAATATAGGATTCAGACTCATGCCATTTGTAAGACGCACCTTTTAGTAGGTTGTACCAGAAATGTCGATTTATTTCGCATAATGTACCTGCTACTTCATTCAATAAGGTAATTGAATTGGCATCTTTCTTTCTCAATTTTAAAATAATCGATAAACGGAATCGTGAAATACAATACATTTATATGGTGCTGTTAAATAGATTTGATTAAGGAGGTACATAATTAATGATCTAGGTACCAATGAATATTTGATATCTAATGCATACCTACATTTACCTATTTGCAATAAAACATGTGAATTTAAACCAAAGTGCAAAGATTTTGTTAGTAATGATTTATTGTTTATAAAAGGATTGAATCCAGATTGTTCTCGTGTCCAGATGTATCTAAGTGTGATGTCAACTGGATCAAGGTTCGGCCTTATCCATTAGTTCAATAGCTGGGGCACGACGGCGTATTCAATGAGCTATGACTTCTATAGAAGCGATGCCCATACGATACTATCAGTGCCTATAGATTGCGAATTACGAGCGTGCCGCCACCGCTTTGCATTTTCTCTAATCTAAGAATAATTATGTCAGATTCACACGCAATGATTACCTACTTTAATTAATGATTTTGATCTAAATACCACACACATCTGACCTTGAAGCCCTTTATCGCTCGAGAAAGTGAAAGCCTGTTTATCAGTGTGTGGGCAAGCTCTGCCTTCACTTGACGCATTAAATTATAATTAAGCACATTTTCGATACCTTTATTTACTTGTGCTCGTTCAATGGATGTTAAGAGGTTGGACAGTAGCTACGGTTTTTTAATTGAGTTACTAAGAACGTCGTACAATTGTTTGATATATCTGTAATAGGTTCGCTTTACAGAGTGCCTATGTCGAGCTAAGTATATAGCTATTTATTATATATAGTGTCATTAGTCATTGCATTGATTGACATACAATTTTTATATCTCTAGCTGAATACCGTCATATATCTACTATTAGTCAGTTTTCATGAAAATGCTACTTATAGTTTGTGCTTACATGAATGCTTCGATGGAAGTGTTTCAAGATAAATAAATTCTTTACGACAAATTAGATACTTGAGTGATGTCAAAGGAAAACATTTCAGCGTGAGTAATATACCAGTCGGTTAAAGAAAAGGTGATTGTTTTTTGTTACTAAATATCTATTATTATATTTATTAGACCGTCAATGGCTCACTGTATGGACGGTTGCCTTCGGATCTGGAGTGCGTAGGTTCAAATCCCGCCTTGTCCCAATGTGTTTTGAATTTTCGAAATTATATGTACCTACGTTATCCGACGCTCTTCTCCGAAGGTGAAGGAAAACATTGTGAAAAAACCTGATAACGCTTTTGTAGAGATTCAAAGTTTGTGCGTGAAGTCGGCCAATCCGCACTGGGCCGCGTGAACGACTAAGGCCTATACACCCTATACGGGTAGGCATGTGCTCCTCGGTTGGGATGTTTAAATAAGCTAATGATGAGACATCTATTAAGGGCAGATGTTTTTATATAGACTAATTATAATGATCTACGTTGCCATATTCTTATAGTTCTTATCTAATCCATTGGACGCAGGTTTTTTAGCAAGCAAGATTTTTTAATTATTAAAAATTACTAGTTAATAATGGTCAAATAACAAACGGTCACATTGGTAAATAGTGTATTATCAAAAATGTGTTATTGTGTAACTCTCATTAGAAGTGCGATGCGGACTTTGTTGTAAACAAAGTTATTTCCCTTGACCCTAGTTGGGTTACACTCCAATGTTTTATACAGCTGTGTGCACGGCGTGTAAATAATTTAGTGCGCAAAACAAGGGCAGTGGCTGTTGACCCCGTGGCGATCTATCGGCGGCATCTGGCAATGATCTCGCACCAGGCGCCGCTTGCGCAGACGCGGAAGCGACTCGCGGGAATTGACCGTGTTTCAATGGCTTCTTGATTGAACTCTCTTCGTGCACACTGTTAAAAGGATTAGAAAGCGGGATTATGTCGGCTCGATGGCGTAACCCTATCGGAATTTTCACACTGAACATCCCAGTGCTCACCGTGAGAGTGCTCCTTATTACCATATTAATGCACGCGCCAGAGACTGCGTCTGACCTAATGAGATCATTCTGTTTACATAAAGCAGACATGTCTGTTTCTATATTATACGTATCGCGTATTGAATCCTCGAATGTTGAACCCTACCTTGACATGTATGCGAGAGTGAGACGATGATGCTGCACAACAGAGGTGCGCCGGCGCAGGGATGCACGCAAATAGCTTTCCATTCGGGCTTTGAGTCAAGTGTTTCTGAGAACGCTGGAACGACTTGAAAAGTTCAATGGAGCTATGGATAATGTTTAATTAGGTGCCTACATTAATCATTTGTATTGGTCAAGAGAGAATTAGCTATAGGTCATTTGTAAGTACATGTAAGTAGGTACCTTTTAAGTGCAATCGTGTCGTCGTGAGGTCGTGATGAGGTGTGCAAAGCAACGTCTGGCCCCTTGCGCCTAGCTATTCGTCACGAAGTAGTTGTTACCCTTAGTGCCGGTCTGCCGCCATGCATTTAGATGTGGTTCCTCTAATTAACGCATTCGTGAATCAACATGACTTAAGGGCTTGTGGGGATCACAGCTCCGTAACTTTCTATAGTCACGCTTGGACTGCATTACAATTCTCCCTTTAAGGGGCGGCAGGTGCGCACTAGCAAACGTGTTAACTATTTTTAACCTTTGGTAGATAGAAATAAAGAACATAATTAAATAACGAATTGGTTGTTTTTTATGTTATGGAATTTAGGGAGTCGTGTAGTCGACGGGGCTGCTCTGATCAAGGCGCTACACGTGCAAATAGCAATATAAAACGACGGTAAATTTTTCATTTCGATGTTTTGTTAGCTAAATACTTACTGAGTTGAATTGCATAAAGTATTACGTACCCTAAATTTGTCATGTACTCGTAAAATGAAATTGGGCATTACAAAAAGTGCAAAACGAAATGTTTTGTTTTGGCCGGCAAAAGTTTACGTCACCGGTGTCATCGATAATAATTATGAACTATAATTAATTGTCGCGTAATTAAAACTCTCGGTAAATGTGGCACGTGTATTTCGTTGGGACATTAACGTATATTGTATGTAAATACATTGCGATCGGCGAGAGGCATCGAGAAAGTGCTGTTAACTGGACGGATACGTTGTCGAAACAATTTGCATATTAGGTAACATTGAGTTTGCCACCTTCGCAGGATTCCCGTCATCGCATCGGTGACATTACAAACTACAAGAATAAATGTATCTTTAGATATATGAGTAGTTGTTAGATAGCATAATCAATCGGACAGCAAATGTGAACTTTAATACACTAGTGATCCCGAAAATGGCTCAATAATGCATTTACCTACCAACTACATTTTGACATGAAGATATATGCCACGGTATCCATCAATTTTACTGCCTATCTCACCTTACAAACCATACAAAGATATTTATTTATTTGGAAATTGGAAAAAAAAATATGAAGGGTTAAATAGGTGATTTTACTACGCGTACAGCTTAGGTTATTGATGTGTGTGCAGTAATTCCTGTAAGTTAGTAATTTGACGGACACCGTATATCGTATCGTCTGCATAGCAACCTCAAGCTCACCTACATCTGATATTAACAGCTGTGATCCGAGTTGAACGGCAGTTGGGACAAGCAGTGAATTTACCGGATATTGTGACTTGACATATTATTTATGACATAAATTATGAACAGCCCTGTGCCGACTTTTTGGGATCATAAGTGTATTATAAACGACAGTTGCCACATGCCGCAGGTGGCATGTTTACTTACAAATATTATAAAAAGTTCATATTCCATATGTCCCTTATTTCCCATGAAAGTTTACTAATATTTAACAAATAAGATTATATAGTTCAAGAATTATCTGGATGTTAAAGGATGGTGATTCTGATTATCACAATTCTTGAAATTACACGAGCCTAGCGATTTGAAGGCGTTATGCCATTAAATGGGCCAAGATGGCACCTATAAGTGTAACGGCGAAAATAATAATCACAATTTGACTTTTCCTCAGTCGATGAGTTCGCGACTTGTATTAATAGTGATTGCATTTTTTTTTTGCAAATGGCAGATGTTTTGTCACTCTCAAAGGCAAGTGTGCCGTCTGAGAGTGACCCACTGACTGCCATGTGCACACATTCACTATCGTTTCTATATCATCATAAATTATAAATGATCTTCGTGTTTTCTATACTACTCTTGATTATAGCAGACTCGTTCTTATTATGGTGCCGAGTAGCCAGGCGAGTCAATCGACTAATCGATTAATATTGCAACCGGTTAATTCGTGTATATTTTGCCTGTCTGGAACAAAAACTTAATGTTGATTCGATTGAATCAACATAAGATACTTACTTAAAATGCTTTTCGGTCGACGAGAATTCACGAAAAATGCCTTATAATAGATACCTATGTGTTTATGCCAACGTTAATTTGTAAGCCACATGCTATTATTTTTCTTATTAATTCATATGAATTAGGTATATTTTCGTGATTTAAATTGTTAGTAAAAAAGTCAAAATTCATTTATTTCAAAAAGCACTTATGAACGTCAAAAATATACAAAAATACAATAAAAAACAATTGAAATACTAAACTATAAATATGAATTTTGGTACTTTTAAAAAACCCTTCAGTGGTTTGGCCTGAGTAAGAAGTTTGTTTACTTTATTATCGAAAGGTTACCATTAATTGATGTTTTTTTTACTATTACCTATTAGATGTAAAAAATCATAAAGTAAGCTTTGCCAGAGATGTCCCGAAATAAGTCATATTCATCAAATCATTAATTTATTTACATATCCATTACGTAATTAGGTAAAACGTAAGTACCTATGCAATTATTAATTTATATTAGCATTGTTACATAGTCTATTTCGATCCATGACCTTTTATTGTTTAGTTTTATACATGGAATACCTACATACAAGGTATTTGACCGTTTAGTAAATTTGTACAGGTAGTCTTTGCGTCGGTAAGGCCTAGCCACCAAACTTCCTGTAATTATCTGAACCATGTCAGGTGCCTATTAGTTAGTACGGACATTTGACAACGCTATACAACTGTATGCCTAATTATTCGGCGTTAAACATATTAATTCAATAAAATTAGATTACAGTGCCGTTATTTTGTTGCTCTTTGTTCAAACCATAGGTATTTTATTTAGGCATTGTGTATAGGAAAACATTTTGACTAGTTCAAAAAGTTAACGACTTACATTGAGGTTTTTCATGAACATGTTTATAGAGGCATTTTTTATGTAACTTCATTTTATTGTATTTGGCAATTTATGACGTGAAGACGTCATTATACGTCCCCACCGAGGGCCACGAGCCTACCTGTAAAGGGTGTGCCTTAGTCGAACACGCGGGCCAAGTGCGGATTGGCCGACTTCACACACAACCTTTGAATTTCCTCATGGGCGTGCGCAGATTTCCTCACGATGTTTTCTTTCACCGGAAGAGCGTCGGAAAAACGCACATATTATTTCGAAAATTCGAAACACACATTGGTACGTGGCGGGATTTGAACCTGCACCCTCCATCGGAAGGCAAAGGTCCACGAAAATGAGCCACCACGTTATGTCACAATGTCGAGTAATTTCACTACCGCCTTTTGTTGAACAAAAATGCTGAAGTATCATTATAGTAATATTTTTTTATGAGATGACGGTAACCCCCAGTTCACATTTCAGGCCCAAACACAATTTTGTCAAGTAATTATGACAGTGGGAGAAATAAATGAAGACAAGGGAGTAGTGCTTGGGATTATTAGTAAAATATTTTTTGGCTGTGCCATTAACAATAAGATCTTTGTAAAAATCTCTCAATTGTCATAGAACAGTGTGCTTACACTAAGTGTTGAACTCGATAATATTGTTTGTACAATTACATTATGTTTATGTTCGTCCCTTCTTAATTTTATTTTAAGCCCACAGCATACGTGGGACATCAACGTCGAAAAACAATTAAACAAGAGTCGCCCTATATTTGTGACAACTATACTAAGCATCCAACAGATGTAAAAATAAAACATTAATTAGGTTATTTCCGGTAAAAGCTTTTTATTCGTAGGTAAAAGTTATTTTCAGATTAGGGTTGTACGTCATACTCCGTAGTTGACCATACAATTCAACCACCTATTTAAGCTATAGTAACTTTCTATACTTCCACTTTCGTAGATATGACATAATTTGGTACAGATGGACACAATTAATTTAAGTACTTTAGGGCACTAGTTCCGTTGCCTTATTAAATTGTTTCTAAAATTATATAGATGTAAAAAAATATATAAGAATTGTGTGCATGCATTGTATGTATTGATGTACACCAAAACGTTCGACAGTTTGTCCATTTTAGAAAGTATGTCAATATGGGACCAATTTGAGGCTGAAATATAGCCCACCAACGTAAAAACCGCCCGTTCAATCAAGTAATTGCCAATTTAATTTACATCCAGTTATGTCAGTTTAATTTGTATACGAGGTCTGGATATATGTCTATAAGTAAAGTCATATTTTTCATTATCTATTTATTTGGAAATAAATGTGTAGTATGTACAACCACGTAATAATGGTGAAATACCTATCTTGTAGTCATCATCAAAAAAATTTGAACACACATAGCTGCTTGAATTGCATTATCATCAACCGAATGCGCTAGCCATGTTGCCCTTAGTATTTCTTAAGAATTTTCTAAGAATAGCTAAAATGTATGCGATTTTTAGAGATATTTTTGGAAATTATGAACAACATTTCGGACAACATGTTAAATAAAGTATGATGTTTTTAAATTTCTATGTATGTATTAACTTTGGCGCCGACAGTACCTAAAGACGTTGCAAACAGTACCTACTAATGGAAGCGTAGGTTACTCGGCCTCGGATACGCATGAAAGACACCAGACTCACTCAGTTTATTTATAAAAAGAGCCCATTCATCTCGCATTTAATTTTAGGCTTCATTAGGGTTTACACATCATTACAGCGATATCAACTTGCTAGTATCTATAGAATATACCTTTATAAAACTGTTGTTTTCCATAGTAATTATATTTCTTTAATTTTATCTGGATGTACTTACAAATGTACATACATTGCATTTGTAAGAAGGTAATTTACCGCAAATATATAATAAATTAACGAATTAACATTGCTTGTCCAACTTGTTTTATTGTTAAGTAAATTAACAGCAGTTCAAGTATTAACTTAGCGGTTTACTAAAAACTACCATTCATTAACGATTTGGAGATATTTGATAATCAACATTTTCTATTAATGTCGATCATACTCATATTAGTCTATTCGTTATGTTTATAGGTAGTATTTTTTTCTCTGAATAAACATTTATGGTAATTTTTAAAAAATACATAAGAGGATAATACGTGCCAGGAATTAACGAGGCCGTTGCGTTTTAAGATAATAAATAGTCGATGAAATTCGTTTATACGTCTTCTGTTTATAGTTAGGCTTAACAGGAAGCGGTGTCAGGAGACAGTGTAAGGGCCCACACGAATTTTCGCTCTAATAAACGCGTTTCCTAAAGAACGGACGTCGTAAAAGAGCGTGCGAATACGAAATTGTATGCATCGTAACGAGACGATGCGTTCAGAATATCGCCTTCGTATTTTTGGAAGGGAAGCGGTCTGGTCGGAAGCGGCCGCGCGACAGATCGCGTCGACGAATAATAAGTAGTACACTATGGGTATTCACGAGACGTGTTACATGTGCAAGGGTCAATCAGGTTCCATTAGTCTCTATTTTGGCAAGCAAGTGGAAATATTTAAGATCAAGAGACACAATTTGGAAAGTCTATAAGCGACAAGAGTCGTGACATTTCAACGAAAGATGTTCACTAAACTCTGGTTTGATTTTAGTGTTCTGCGATAAAAAATAATAGCAAACCGTTACAAAGATAAAGCAAAATGCGTAATTAATTCATAATTGATAAATTTTGCAAAGTCGACATGAAATTTCATAAAGATGATAAGTATCAGTACACTCAAGTAGCTAAGCATAATAAGCTCCACGCTATACAACCGTTACATGATGTTCTGCGTCCTTTTCCAGAAGACCTTGGTTTCAAAATATAGTGCGTAATCTAAAAATGCTAAAGAAAACCATTGAGAAAATGAAAGTTAAAAAATCCTTCGCACCAAATACAGTCAAATCTCATACAATATCGAAATCTATTTAAAGCGTTTTGGTCCTTATTTAATGATCTCACATTAACTTACTCGGATTTTCCCTCGTAATTCCGTTTTAAAGCATGGTTCACTGACTGACTAGACCATAGTCTTAGTAATAGTAAACATCATGCCAGAATTTAAGACGATGTGAACTGCAAAAGTACCACTTCTTATGTTTATGGGTAGGTGAAACATTCTCATATAGTTTTAGCTCCGCGATAAGATCGTCGGATTTCTCCTTTTGTAAAACCATTGTGCCGCGTAAAGTCAGGTCTTCGAAAAGTTGGCAACCTTAAAAAGACACTCGTCGCCTTTAAAGGTTACCTGAATGCACTGGCATAGGACCCGTTTTAGCCTGGGATTTATCTTGAGGGGCTTAAAATGTTGTTGGTGCATTGCTACAAATTTTATTTATAAAGGTCGTAGCGGACGTGAATCTTTTTAATACTCTTGCTATGTGTGCAAAGTATGAACATAATTTATGACTAATGGTTAAAGACCAAAAATCGTGTACATTACTATTTTTATGAAAAATTTAAGTCGATAAGTAACTGGGGTGTTTTTTTTTGCGGGTTAAGTGAGAATATTCAAATTACGAATATCTCCCCATAAATATATTCAAATGTTGTTTTATACTACACTCATCACGTCGGAGTTTATTCAATAAATTTGAGACACGGCGATGGATTGTTTATTTGATTAATTTACGATAAAATATTTTTAGTTTTGTTAGTATTGAGAACGCAGCTGCACACCTGTGACGAAAATGAAGAGACAGGAGGCTTACCTTGAAGGGAGACGCGCGTCGTCGTGCGCCGATCACATTATAACAGCAGCCAGCGCCGGATTGCCCTGAAACAAGATGCCAACTCTTTAATTGATTGTCTTTGACGGCTGAATAAAATCCGAAATAATTATAACAAATCTGTCACTTTCAAACTGGAAATTTTGCGGCCTCAACTTAAAACTCTCGCAATAGGTGTATGAGAGGAATGTTGTTATTTTACAATGTATGTAATAAACTGTCGGAATTTCGCAAAATTAATATCACAGAAGCCTTGGTAGGTTTTATCTTGCTAACGACAGGTTAAAGGTTCGAGTCATAGTCATAGCCATAGTTTATAATTAATGCGTTTTTTAAAACCAACATTAAGCGCAAACCGGCTTACAATGTGCCAAAGTTCGTACACCTTAGTAAACGTTAACAAAATCGGCCATATTTTTGTCAAACAGCGCGAAGATCAGGATCAGGACTTACAACAAGGAAAACATATTTATTGAATTGTTAATTGGAATGCCCGTACAGTCCTTAACCCTAGCGTGAAAGTGATATATGGCCACTTGAAGGCGACTCTGAATTTATTGGAGCAAAATGTACACAACACTTTTTAAAAAATGTGTTTACCGTACATAGTCTGATTTAGAGTTTTAGCAACAAAGTCAATGATAAGTGGCAATTATTGCTATTTACTACTACATAGTCGTAACAAAGATCATCCACAGTGTTTTTGCTACCGTGTGACACATAGGATTGAGAAGCCACTGTATCCTGTAACTTCACTGCCATCTCTCTCCCCCTTTAGGCAACATCACAGCTATACTAAAATCATAACTGCTATGACTGTATTCACAAGTGATATAAAAAACCCAGTCTTCCTCAGGACAGTTCATCGTTGGTCTTAAATTGTAATTTACAGAAATTGCTAGTAAAAATGTCTTCGAAGTTTCTAGTATTAGCACTAAGAATATGATGCCACAGCCCAGCTATTCCTTCGTCTCGAGTCTCCCAGACTTTCTAGCAATATCTGTGTGATGTATGCGAGAGGCAGATCGGCCAGCGTCCGCGGCACACAAACCGCATGAAAGTTGATCGACTGGGCTTGTAGCTACATATTAATATCTGCACTATAGTCAATGCCCTCTCGATTCTCGTACTATTGACATTTAATTATTGGACTGACCAATGCGAGATCAGGATTGTGTATCACTTTTTATAATATTTGCCCTTTATAAGAAAGGAACCATTTACAGGTTACTGAACAGCATGTTCTTTATTGGATTAAAACCTTAACTCAATACTATGGCATTTTAAACAATATAGAATTAATTAAAGTGTGTTTTAGATTTTTCGTTAAGTACTTTTTAGTTTTATTTGAACTTTGTGATGCCTCCTAAACATCCAGCCTTTAGCCACCTATGGTTAAAGTTTAGTACCCAAATTATATCATTCTTAGTTAGCAAGTGATAAGTAGTAAGTACTAGTTAGCGTATTAGGAGGTATATAAAGCTTTTTTAAAAATGTAAGAAAATATAGTTTCGTATTAAATATTTAAATTTAACTAAGGCGATATCATCAACACTATAAAAAAAAGAATAACCCGTATTCAAGATTATAACGTCAGTTAGTAGACAAAGACAATGTCAATATTGGTTTGTATGGGCGGTAAACATTGAGCGAGCGGCTCCCTAGAATCGGACTGTTCCGTTCCGTGGGCACTTATTGAAGGCTCGTGATTGTCTCTGGAACAAAGACTGTCTTTTTAAAGCATACTGAGTGAAAGGCGGTTTCTACTACTTAACGACGGAATTGGATTTAAATAACAAACGTTGACGTTTTGTTAAAAAGCGAAATCAACAATGCGTTAAGGGTAAACAATTTTTGATGTTTGTAACAAACTTTAAACCTTATCACTGCTGTATATAGTTGACGATAACACACCTAGTAGATAATCGTGCGGTCAACTAGAAATTGTACTTGGTAAATAGAAACTACGTAGGTATGTCAACATATCGCTTAGAATTTTTCATGGTCAATTCAAAGATTGAATGTCATTGTCACATGTGATGCCTGGTGTTTATTTGAAACTAATTTATGAATTGTGCCATTAGTGGGCAGATGTCACTGAATCACAATTAATTGAATTGATTCAAGTATATATAGGGTGTTTGGCGCATGGACCGAGTGGATTTTTCGTGGTTAGGGGGGAGGGGGTCTTACGCTACTTTTCCTCTGTACACGCAATGTCTTAAGTTTCACGGTAGTTGTGATATGACTTTTATATTATTTATTATTATTTAAATTAAATTCATGTCTTGAAATCGTCATAACTTATATTTTTCAATTTCTTATTTTTTTCCTGCTATAAATCGTATCAAGTGAACTTTTACTTAGAATAAGAAAAATAAACTCCAGAATACAATACCAATTGCGGCATTGCAACAACAAATAAAAACTAATGACGGTTTAAAAGCATTAATTTATTTTTTTTATTTAAAGAAAATAATTTTAAAAAGTCAGATCCACAGTCTACCCCGTCTAGCGGGGAAAAGTAGCGTTAGAACCCCCAACCACCCAAAAAACCCTGTCAGTTCATGCGCCAAACATCCTGTATATTGTAGTCGATCGCGTGTTCTGTTATGATTGCGCGCTGACATATTTAGCATTGAATTTTAGGTCCATTCCTTTATTTGTATGTTTGTTTTTCAATTGTTTGTCATAGAAACTTCAAACTCATGATGTAACCTAAGCACGTGACTGTAAGCACTACTCACTGTTGCATACTTATGGTAATTGCAGAGAATAATCGTTTTGCAACAACACATTCTTGTTGATGTCTAGTATCATCTGAATGTATTTAGTTACAACCGGAATGTGCTAACAACAGAAATGAAAGGATTTCCCTCTCGTAAAACCATAAATTTGAATTATAGTATAACAGTTTGTACGGAACACAAGATAATGTAATAATTATTCATTTTAGAGACGCGGTTCACTCAATTTCATTGTCCTATGACAGTGCATGCAGGGTGTGACTAGTGTTGCAAATCATCATATAATTTGTTCCTCAACAAGATTAATGTTGATTAAAGCAAATACCGACAATGTTGTTATACGCTCTTAAAGTTTGTGTGAGGATCGCTTCTATGGAATCTTCACCACGTTACAATGATGTGATTTCACAAGTGTATTTAAGTAGGTACGTTAAGATAAACATAAAAAATATTATTCTTTCTATTTTTTTATATTCCTTACAATTTGTATTAGATTTTTAAAATTGCAATCACGAATTTTTAGTTTGGGGCATAAGTTTTGACACGTAAACCTTTATTTATTAGTAAGCGCATATTGTCAGAGCGAAAATATTGATACTTACCAATTGCTAGGATATCTTTTTTTAAAAGCTACTACATCATTTACCAATTGCTTACACATATTATAATGTAGGTACTTAATTATTTCGTAAACAAGGGCCAATTGCGTACCATGGAAATGTCATGTGATTGGATTGGGCCTTATGAGGAATCAACAAGAATACGTTTAATTAAATGATAAGTGACTGCCAAAGGTTGAATGATAAGCACATGTAAATTATTTAATGAATAATATTGATAAAA
>PQWD01004439.1:117094-143964 GCA_019425675.1 Leucinodes orbonalis
ACTGAAAAACATTTGTTTGTATGAAAGCCAAAAAAACATGTACGTAAAATGTTGGCTTCTTGCGGTGCAAGTAGGTATATTTTTGTAAGAACAGTTAACCGTGTTAAGAATTTATAACATGTTAGATATTCGCTTGTATGCTTACTAAGTACCAGTTTCACTAACACGTCTTCCCAACTGGCCAGTTCAAAGATTACTAGAAATTTTATCACACTGACCTAACGCAGTAAATGACCCGTTTATTGTTATTGTTAAAACCGATTAATATAAAATATCACTTGTACGTTTAATTGTGATGCTAGGAAATTTTTCCACGGTGGCGTCAATAAAAACAAATTTTATTACTATGACATACATCCAAATAATAGAAAATAGGTCATTCGATTTGGGCATTAATTTAAATGTTGTAGAAAGTTTCTTTGTCGTATCTAAACGATCATAAAATGCTGTTTCATAAAGTTTAATGTGATTGTTTGTAATAGTAAGAGGGATGTAAAGTACGATCTGCGTAGTTTATGAGAGGATAAGGGGACATAACATTTTTCATCGTGAATTATTACGACATCCACTGGTTACAAAGTCAGGGTTAAGCCAGTTCCCGGATACAAGTCGGTCAGTGGCACATGAAAGTTCCAACACTTAGGGAACATGACAAATATCTGCTTACCTATAATCTCTTAAATATGTTTCTATTTATCACGGATTATAATTTTGGGATTACACATTAGGATCTATATACCTATGATGTTTTAATGGATTAGAACACTTAAGTTTACGGACGGTGTAGTAAATAACATATTAAAATACAAATATTATGCTATTTACCGAATAATTATATATTACATTTATAAGTCAGTACGATACATAAAATATAACCTTTCATCAATTTCTCACTTAAATTAAGAACACAAAGAATTAAGGAGGGCATGCCTCACTTATCGTAGTTATCAGTTAGTCAATTTATCTCATCATATGGTTAAGGTTTCTTGACTTGGCAATTTGCAAGGTGCTTTTGGCAATTCAGCACATAGCACGTGGGCGGCTAATACGATACCTATACAGACTAGCGACGCAATGGAGGTCGACTCAATAATTGTGCGGTGTCTAATTACATTGCAGTGAACGTAGGCCTACTGTATCACCTTTTGGCGCCACTGGCGACGCTCCTCGTGGGCGTCGCTTTATGACAAAGTGTACACAAACACCACTCAATTGGTTTGCCTGCAGTATTTGTAAACCAATTATTTGCGGTTGACATGAACGCCAAAATGCCCTTTTTAGTTAGTTAGTTAGTTTTAGTTGATGGTTATTTCAGAGGACCTGGATATTGCCACAAAATGGGAGAGTCCTGTGTCTTTCAGCGATAAAGAATTTTAAGAAATTTTATATAACAAGCAGATATTATGTTCATGTATCGTGCTGAAAAAATATTGAATCTACTAAAAATACTACATTTAAAGTAAATATTATAGTTGACCAGCCAAATAAGGTAAGGTAGCCTCAAGTATGTATTTATTCATTCATGAGTTAATGTATTGACTTCCCATTTATTTCAGTTTTTGATTGGTATAAATTACAAGCGCTTAACCCTTTTGCGTAAGCGCTTTAAATCTTAAAGTTGTTAAAATATATACTTAACTAAATTAGCATAAGCGTGCAATCAAGTGAGCGCTGCTCTACTTTTAACTTAACGTTAATGTTAGGCCCAATCTACCTGATCAAAGCCAATGTTTACTCTACAAGTTAGACCTAGTACTAAAACTAGTCAGTTTACTATTCATGAAAGTTGCTCTAGCGCAGACAAGAATGCCAGCTGGCGCCGTGCGGATAAATAAAGGTATACGAACAGGGTATACTTAGAACAGTATTACATAAATAAAAGCTGTTCGTGGATCTTGCTTAGGCACCATTCAATTCATCACAGTCGTGGATGTATAAGCATAAATATTTCGATGTGAAAATATTGTAAAGAAAGCATTTGTTGTCGTTAATTTAATTTAACGTACGTCCTCATAAAGCCGTGCAAAATGTTATGGAACAATTGCTAAAATATTGCTTCTAATCTATCATATTCTAATAGATTTTCTCATTGAATAGAAAAGATTGCTCGCAAAGAGAATAGTTGAAAATTTAAATGTATGTTACATCAGTAGTGTGTCCTACTTACGTCCATATTGTGCGGTAATTGTTATTGTTTATAAATAATGATAACAGTTATTTGAGATGCGTTCTATGCTCGCTATTGACTTAACGGATTCAATTGTAAAGGACGTTTACTACAAATTTTAGTTTTATTTTAATTAAACGCAATGGTTAAGTGCATTACACAAAATCATGAAATAGTTTCGGGATATTTAGAATATGCTATGTAATAAATCACGTCTGCAATAGAGACAACAAAGGTTTCATTACAGCCTACTAATGACCTGCCTTAGCTCTGGTTTGATAGATGATATTATATCGTATTAGAATCGATTACGTATCAAATATTACTCTGAAATATATGGTTTCATTATTACATAAATTATTAGATACATAAATAGCGCTTAGGTATTGAGGTGAAAGAAATCATTTATAAACAAACCAAATGTACGAATGAAGGGTACATGTTACACTGGATGGGAAGATGCATTTAGCAGCTAAGGTAACAGTGTAAATCTTTATAAAGGGAAAATATTTGTGTCAAAATCTAAGTAACTTAGGCACTATCAATACATATAAAGAGCACCAACTAAAATCTATATGATTTTAGTGTTTGCAACATTATACTATACGAGTAGGTAATTATATTGAAATAAATCTGTAGTTTAAAAGATAACATGAATTCAGCAGACAAACTCATCATTTCAATGCGAAGTTATCATTACCCGCGATCGTGTTAACGTTTATAATTTGATACTTGATATAATCTACGCAGTAATAAGTAGTTAATATCTAGGAAGTGAATATGTACTATCGGACACATCTGATCTTCTGTAGTAAATTAACCCTTTAATCACATTGCACCTACCTTCAATTGTAAATATTATTGATTTTTATGCAATTTCATTTAGTTCCGAGGGTGTCGTAGGAGCCGACGATGGTGGGCAGCAGCGCCATCCTGCGTACTTCACTTTGCGTTCACACTGTGGTCACCAACCCGCCTGCCCAGCGTGGTGACTACGGCATTAACCATGAGCAGCGCAGCCAAATCGGCCCCAGTTCCCGGCAGCCCACTATTCCCGACCACGGCACGGTCGCGGTCAGGGGGGCGGGGGTGCGTAGAATCCCGGTTACGGCAGGCTGCCAACAAAACTATATTTGGCTACGTACAATGGACGACGATACGGCTGACCATCCACTCTCCGATTAGAGATATTAGAACTATTGATTATGAACAGACAGGGGCCCAAATTTTCCAAAACCACTTGGAAGAGCCATCTGTTAAGCTTAAGACAGCAGATGGGCAATTACTTGCGACTCGCCCACAGATCCTGGAAGAGTTGAGACATTCTATGGACGACGTATTCATCGAGCGCTCTCCAGCCACAGACGAGGACACGAAGGTCCACGTGCCCACTAGGCTATTATACGCAGGATATCGGATGTTGACTTTAGCGAGATTAGTGCAGCTTGGAGAAACTTGGAATGGGAGGGCCCCAGGGATGACCGTATTACGACAGAGCTCCTAAAAGCCGTTGGACACCCGTCCTAAGGGATAGTCGAGCTCTTTAATGCGTCATTAACCAAAAACTAACCAGAGGCGTGGTCAGAAGTGTTGTCGTTTGTTTTCAAAAGGGTGACAAACTCTCTTGATGAATTATACCGGATAGCACTTTGAGCCACGACTATAGTTGTTTTCCGAGTTGTACGAATCCGTTCGCATAGACTTGACGATCCACAGGAGCAGGCTGGGTTCGAAAGGCTACAGCACGTGGACCGACACCATACTGTTCGGCAGCTTATACAGAAGACGAAGAGTATACCAGCCGCTGTGTATGGCATTTGTGGACTACGAGAAAGCCTCGACTCCGTCCGAACCTGGGCTGTTCTGGAGGCTCTGCAAGCGATGCGGTATCGACTGGCGATATATCGAGGTGATGAAGTGTCTCTCTAACTCAGCGACGAATGACCGTTCAGATCCAAGACCAGCGGACAAGACCATCCAATTCGTCTGGTGTGAGACAGGGGGATGTTGTATCCCCGAAACTGTCACAACCGCATTGGGGAGGATGTTTCAAGACCCTAAACTGGTCTTGAACGAGGCGTCAACGTCAATGGAGAGTATATTTCCTCATCTTAGTTTTTGCTGCGATATCGTCATCGTGGCAGAGCCATCGAAAGAGCTTGCGGAGATGACTGACAGCCTTAATGAATCTTCCCGCGAGTTGGGCTTGCCTGAAATTTGGACAAGACGAAAGTCATGTTCAACAGTCGTGTCATGCCACAACCGATATGCGTCGATGGCGTCCGTCTCGAGGTTGTGCAGTAGTATATTTACTGGGCCAAACCATCCAACTTGGCCGGCATAACTTCGAGAGGGAGGCTAGTAGGATCAGTTGGGCTGGACGGCATTCGGTAAGCTACTCATGTCCTAACGTCAACTATTCCGAATGCTTAAAGAAGAAAGCTTTGAGCAAATGCGTCCTACCCGTTCAACATACGCAGCTGAGACATGGACACTGACTGCGGGATTTGGTTACAAGTTCAAAGTCACTAACGGCGCAATGGAGCGAGCTATGCTTGGAGTCCTCTTTAGGGATAAGATTAGAAATGATTTATTCGTCAGACCTAAAAGTTACCTACAAGCCCGCCGATAGCAAAGTTAGAGTGACATTGGGCTGGTCACGTATGTCGCAGAAACGTAGTGCCGTTGCAGCAGCAGTTCTGGAGTGGAGATCCGCGTCTTGGCAAGCGGGTAGGCTAGACGGCCTATACCGTTGATGGACCGACGAACTTGCGAAGGTCGTGGTGGAAGCATGGATGGAAAGGCGGAAGGACCGGGATGTCTGCGTAAAATGGGGGGAGACTAATGTCCAGCAGTGGCGCTGCAAATGGTTTAAGAGATACTTTAAGGAAAAACATATTGCAAGGTATCATTAAGTTTTTGTGAGAAACATTTTTATAATATTACTAATCATGTAACATATAACATAATAGATATAATGAATCCAAAATAATGAATTCACTTACATTTGATCAATTAATTACATTCGACATAGATAATTAATTTACTTAACGTTATTCAAGATACATAATACGTGGGCAAAACCCTAGGCAATAAGTTTAAAAGATTTAGAAGATACGTATGTAATGAATTGGTTATTAATATTCGATGTATTGACAGATTGCTTAATTTAAGCACGTTACGAGCAAAACATGAAAATTGTAAAAAATAGTGATTTATGAATTGCTCAAGGTGAATTGGATTCTGCTTATTATCTCACATCTTACGGGAGAATAAATGATTAATACGAGTATATTCCCCGTGTAAGTAAAGAAATCACATCTGACACAAGATAAAAGAATTTCTACTCAAATTAAATTTTTTTTTTTTTTTCCTTTTTTTTCTGCATTTTTCTCGTCTAGATTTCGCTATGATAGTATATATGCAAATTATATTAACTATATTATTATTAACGTATGAAAAAATTAAATACGTAACTGAAAATATGTCATGGAAAAGGGGCGTACTTGAAATGAATTCGTCATTAATATTCTCAGTTTCTTTACCTTAGTTGTGAAAGCATTTACTTATGTTAGATATAGAGAAAACGCAACAATATTGCAAGACGTGACATTAACTTGTGTGTCCCAAGTTTGTAATTGCGTTGTTGCGGGCTTGTCTATTATGTGTAAATAATAATTTAAAGTCTAATGAAGGAGAGATTTAAGCCGCTCCAACCTACGTGCAGTTTATAACGTAAAAGCCAAAACATAGTTATTTCAACAAATAATAATAAATAAAGGAACAAATATTTACTGACATTCACACAGCGCCATATAGCCCCAAACTAAGTATTAGCCTGTAATATGGAACTAAACAATAGATAAAATTATAAACTCTATTTTTGTAAATACATATTATACATAGAAGAAATATATCGGGATTCGAACCAACAGCCCTTGGATGAAGCAACTATCTATAACAACGCATAGAACGCTTGACCACTAGGGGCAGTTTATATAAAACAAATAGACAATGTGATTTTGATAGAGTAAAGATCTGGTCATAGAAAATAATAGTCTCAATCTAAGCTTATTGATCAGTTTTTAATTTTTTATTAGAAGTTTTTAGATAATAAAAATAATATAATATTGAAAATGGAATTGTTTAAAACATTCCACGGATTTAATCAACATGATTCGTAGTTACCACCTGTAGCCGTAACAACAATAACGGGTAGATTGCGGTCGGCTCGCATAACGTGAAAATTTGCCTCGTACCCGTACCTAACGGCTCCCCGGCGAGCCTTTGTAATAAGTTACCAGCCGAGAATCGAGCTTATATCGCAGTTTAGGATTTGTTATGCTTATAATTGTTTTTTGATATACATAACATACGGGAATAAAGTTAGTTTTTGAAATAACAATGAGCTTATTCTAAACCACAGAGCATCATGACGGAAGACACGTGATTTTAGGTGAAGCGAACTTACCCAATATATTTATTACATGGTGTTAAAGTCGTAATTACTCGGTTTTTTAAATAAATGTGACCAGAAACACATTTTAAAATTAAGGTTATATCTTAATCAACCTATTGCAGTTCACTGCTTGACATTGGTCATTCCATTTTGCGTGAGATATCCTGGTCCTCGGCTTTTCTAATCCAGCCTCGACCTGCGAACTTTCGCAAGTCGTCGGTTCATTGGACCGTAGGGCCGACTAGATTTAAGATAATAAATCTTAAAAACTTACAGACTATTGTATTGTCATAATCAAACTATTCAATTCTATGTTACCAGTTTAACCCGCACCCCTGCAGTGACTTCGGTAGGTTAAGTTTTGTTATAGCTCATAAAGCTTGAAACTTTAAGGGTAAACGTGCTTTTACTAGGTTAGTCACATTTTATGGACTTATTACGTCCAGCGAAACGAGTGTTCAAGAGTCCTAGCTCAGAATAAGAAATAACAAAGGACAGCAAGATATATGTTACTTTATACGATGGCTCAGTGTTACCTAGTTTGTAACTAAACAAATACTTCTTAATAGTATTTATAAGACCATGTTATCTGACGTTAAATGTGGGAGAACTATGTTTAGCAGTGAACTGCAACAGGTTAAAGAGAGTGATTATAATTTTGTATGAGTCATCATGGCTTTTCGGTGCTGTGTCCAGCAAACTAACCATGAAATATTTCATGGACGAACAAACAATCGTTTTAATGTTTCAGAAGTCAGTAATTTAATCACAAGTTCCGAGTTCAATCTCTGTACAGTACAAACATATGTGTGAAGGAACATGTCTTATTGAATTGCTTTGGAGTGTTTATACGTGGACTATGTTCATATTTACAAAAAAGAGTGTCGGTGGCTCATTGGTGTGGACTGTTGCCTTCCGATCTGGAAGGTGCGGCTTCAAATGCCGCCACATACCTACCAATGTCTTTTCGAATTTTAGAAATGGTATGTACGTTTATCCGACGCTCTACGGTGAAGGAAATCAACGTGAGAAATCATGCGCACGTCTGTGAAGAAATTCATAGGTTGTGTGTGAAGTCGGCCAATCTGCACTGAGCCCGCTTGGATGACGAAGGTCTATTCGTCCTAAACGGGTAGGCTCGTGCCCCGAGATGGAGAAGTTTAATGAGCTGATGATGTCACAAAAAAGGAAACCTTTACAGGTTCCTTGGAGTCTAAGTATATGCTTCTTGTTTAAATTGGTCTAGGTGGTGTTTAGTGAATGTTTCTGAATAGGTACTTACATTTATTAGAAAGAAGAAAGAAAAAAATTGTTTATTCGGTGCACCAAATTTACAAATACAATCAAATTCTATAACTTAATATAACAGTAAAAAAGTTGAAATAAGGGACCGAAAAGGCATGTACTCAGCATGGTGTCGCGGCACGAAAACGTACCGAAACGCTGATCTTCCGTAGATACCTTATTTGAAAGAGGGACAGAGCTACACGCAGTGCGGATACAAGATAATATGTAATCATACCATATTGTGGATACAATTAAACAAGTACGATATAAAATAAAATAACATATATATATTTAATACATACACAAATATACATACACACACATAAACACATACATATGCACGTACACATACAACAATATTACATACATATACATACAAAAATTTAGAATATATTGCAGTAAATTATTAAACTATACATTTGACATAGCAGATAATTTTAAGATTGCTCAATCTGTGACCTAAGGAGATACCTTCTGTAGTTACCCTTAAAGCTTCCACAGTCCGACATTGTTTAAAGGGTGGTGGATATTGTTCCAACATCTCGTGGCAGAGTAGCGAAAGCTACCACGAAACGCCGCTGTGGTATGTCTCTGATTGAGCAACAAAATGGCATGTCTAATTGGGCGAGCAGAAAATTGAAGTTTCTCGTATAAGTACGATGGAGACTTAGTCTTTATTATACCGAATAACAAAGCGGAAAAATGTAGTTCCCGTCTAGACTTCATGTTAAGTAGGTTTCCTTGATTAAGAAATGGAGTAACGTGTGTTCTACGAGGAATGTTATAACAAAAGCGAGCACATGCATTCTGAACACGCTGAATAATTTTCTTGGTGTAACCATAAATACACTCCCCAATAACTGTATCAGCATAGTTTAACTTTGATAAAACTAGACTTTCACAAAGCTTTATTCTTGTACCTATGTCCAAACAATCACGTATTCTATACAGTACCTTGAGTCTGTAGAAGCAGCTATTGACGACTTTTATAACATGTTCGTGGAATTTCAAATTACTATCCATAAGGACACCGAGATTACGAGCATTAGTTACGTATTCTAATTTTGCATTTTCAATATTAATTTGTGGTTTAAAGAAACTATTTTATTTACCTGAGTTTTTGACCCCAGAACCATAAACTTAGACTTGGACGGATTCAAAACTAGAACAATTTTTATTAGCCCAATTTTGGATAGCTTGCAAGTCAGTATTTATCTTGTTAATTGCTGTCAATATCTCAGAAGGTTTAAACGACAGATATACCTGAAGGTCATCAGCGTACATATGAAAACTGCAATTAGTTATGTATTTGGTCAAATCAGCACTGTAGATAACGAAAAGGATAGGGCCCAAAATTGATCCTTGCGGAACTCCTCTAGATAGAGTAGTGGCATCTGAAGTAGATTTTATTCCACTTTCGTTACAAATCTGAACACGCTGCTTACGTTCACCAAGATAACTGGAAAACCAACGTACCGAACTGCAGTCAAACCCATAATATACCAATTTAGATAACAACAAATTGTGATTTATTGTATCAAATGCACGTGAAAAGTCTAAAAGACACAGAATAGTACCATTCCCTTGATCTTTTTCTGCTAGAATATCGTCAAACACATCAAGCAACGCTGTTGCAGTACTATGTCCCGAGCGAAACCCTGATTGCTTTTGTGGTATAATTTTATTTTTCTCTAGAAATACGATAAGCTGTTGATATACTACCTTTTCAATTACTTTAGACAAAAAGGGAAGGATGTTTATTGGTCTAAGATCATCCAATTCAGTGGGCGGGCTTTTCTTAGGTAAAGGCTTTACTAAAGCTTCCTTCCAGATCTCAGGAAATATTCCAGTTCGGATAGATTGATTAACAATTCTAGTTATTACTTCAAGTGTTCGGGGCAAGGTAAGCAAAATCATTTCACGAGTAATGCCATCTGCGCCTTCAGCATTAGTTGTTATACTCGTGATGACTTTTAAGACTGTAATTTGATCAACTGGATGTAAGCTAAAAGAAGCACTGGATTTTAAGCATGTAGCTCGTATTATGGAAACCAAACAAATAAAAACACCGTTCTTTTATCTTTGAAAATACATAGAAATACCCAGGAAAAACAACGGGAATCGAACCCGGAACATGTACGAGTAACAGCCGACTTCGCATCGCATGATGATGATGATGATCACATGGTTGTCAGAGTCAAAAGATGATATTCGCAAAGTGTAAATGTACGCAAAACAATTCACAAACTTTAATATTTTAATTGGAATCCTAACCCAACAAATCACATATATGTTTAACTCGGTAATGCATAACACGCGTCATTTTACAACCACTTTGACCTAAAAAGCCGTTTTGGTGGCGGTTTTAACTGCTCATAAAACATATTTACCCAATGCAGGCACCGGATTGGCTGGACCAAGCTTTGCTAAGCTTATAACAAGTAGGGGTGTGACGATACCTCTATTCGGTACTATTATTGCAACCTACCGATTGTTATATATTTTTTATGCCATAAATAAACATCCAGTGCGCTCACCTGGTGGTAAGTGATACGCCTGACCATGACAGAAGCAATGTTGAAGGAAATCAATAACAGTGGTAAGTCATTATATTTCCGTCCACACTGCTCTGCGCCCGTCACCCGAGACAACAGTTGCTAGGTCTCTTATACCCGGTAATATGTTTGGTGAGTAAAATCGTTTTTGAAAATTCAATAAATCAGCAAATAATGTTTACTGCAGGATTTTCGATATATAATATCCTCTAGATTAATTATAATGAGCGATTTGTGATAACGACTTAGTACGTTATATAAAGATATAAGCAGTGTTTCCGAAGTACAGATCACTGAAACGGTCATCATCACCTTTCTAGTGCCCGAACACCGTCATCGTCTTTCACCAACTAATAAGTCAAAACACGACGATAGAATCATTGAAACGCGTCATAGGAACTTATAAACCTACCGGTAAAAAATACCGATACGCACCATTAATATCTAATTGATTGTCCACTTATATCATAAGATCATAAAACAAAATATACCGGTTAAAAATACCGATAGCTATGTTTAATATTACAACATCCCTTGCATAAAGTTAATGCAGTGTTTTACGAGAGTCCGTTACCATCAGTATACTTTACAAATCTCCAGCATCATATTATAGAGATTTGGAACTACGCAATTGAGGTATACAATAGGTATAGTATACTTGGTACTGAGTCATCTAGGCAGATATCGTCCCGTAAAATAAGATTGCTACACTTTTGTGTTTTGGGATGAGGACAGTAGAGCTCGTGAAATTACCGGGTATAAGAGACCTTACATCTGTTATCTCGAGTGACGGGCGCACTGCGGCATTGATGGCGAATAATAACTTTTTATCAGTTGTTGGTCATGTTCAATGCCGCTCTGTTATGGTCAGGCGTATCACTTACCATAAGGTGAGCGTCCTGACAGTCCTGTTCCCTTCATAACATAAAAAAACATAACTAGAATTAAAAGTTGTTAACTACCTACCCATCGTACAAGTCCTTGCTTAGATTGGGGCTAGATGGCGCTGTGTCAATATAGGCGGATATATATTATTACTTTTTTATCCGTTAAATGTGTTGACACATAATATTAAATTAACTCTGCATACTATAACAGTAAATAAATTTTAAAAAACTAAAAAAATTTACCAAGAAATTCATTTTTTTTTCACACTCATTTGATAAAAACTTTTCTTTTTAATTATAACTGGGAACTGAGTCACAGTTTAATGTAATTATGACATTCCAGACTCAAAGTTTTAATGAACGTTTCAAATAATGATTTCGTTGGAACTCTCGTCTAATTAGGTGCATTGCAGTTTGTAAACAAATTAAAGGTGCCCCAGTGATACTAATTAGCAGTAGAATTGCTTAACTTTATATGGGTTCAATGAACCATTTCGAATTTTACCCGCTTTCAGGGTTCCGTCACATAACAAAAGTTTATATGTTTAAGGGGTTGGTTTCCACACTTAGTGCTTGGAGTGGACCATTGTGCGTAAGCAATAGAGGCCTAGGTTACTCCAACCAGCCCATCTACTTCCAGAAGCAGATTAATGTTCCCAGTATTATCAGGGCGCCCGCAAGTGCTACAGGGAAACCAATAGCTTCCTTGCAGATCTAGGCTACGCCTGTGCACCTCAGAAGCACATGCGCCATCGTTTCCTCCTCCTTCATGCACGCTCTGCACAAAGGACTGTCTGTGAATCCTTATGTGAGGGCGTGCTTATTTAATGAACAGTGTCCAGTTATGGTCACCGTAACCAGTCACAGTCTTTATCTGCCCGTGCACAAAAGACGCCTGGACAGTTTTCTGTCTAGTTATGGCATGGTATCCTTTGATTTACTGCATGCTGGTGTCGAGGTCATTCCGCTGCTAATGCGTGTGGTCCCTTAGCCAGTTCTTCAACTGGCTACATGGGATAGGTATGATCAGTTCCGGTCCGATGGCTTTGGTATTTGAGCCTCCTCTCGCCAGCTCGTCGCTGCATCGTTACCGCATGACCCACTGTGTCCCTCACTAACAAAGGGTTTACTTGAAGTAGCAGTGAACAGGGCAGTGCGTAGAACCGATGGCTGATGGGATGGGGCGGCAAGGTTGTTGAGTGGCGTCCACGTAACGGAACAAGAAGCATAGACCGATCTCCAACTAGATTTACTGATGATCTGGTCAAGGTGGCGAGTAGCCGATGGATGTCTACTTCTAGGATCGGCCCGCGTGGAAATCATTAGGGGAGGCTTTCGTTCTGCAGTGGACATATAGGGCTGTAATAATAAAACTGTTCTTTATTAAGTTTAAATAATTTACATAGTTTATTAATGTTTGCACAACTTTTAATATAGTGTACATATTATTATGTACATAGCACATGGACCAGACATGTGACACAAATGCTTGTGCTCGAGTCCTCGAGGAGCGAATTCTGAACAAAATATAAATTTTCTTCTTAATAAAAAAAGCGTTTGCAAATTTGGTTCTGTATTTCTTATTACTTAGCAGGCAATAAATTTAACGTCGATTAGGACTGTTCAAGACCATCTGGCTTGATTAATATACGATATACTGCAAAATACATGGTGTTCAAAAATATGGAATTGATTAATGTGTCCATCGATAATCGACGGCGTCAATGAATCCTTAACTGTGAACATTTATTGGCTACTTACCACCAAAACCAGCTTATCAAATCATTTGGGAGTCAGTCTACGCTTCTTTGCCTGTTTGTGATAGCCACTTTAATGTCCAATGCTAAACAAAGGCCTGTACTTAAGACTGTCACGAGGACAAGTCCCTCTTCTTCAACATCTTCGATCCATTTGGTTAGAGCTTGGAAATCTTCGATCCATCTGGTTAGAAGTCAATCTTCATATTTTCTTTTCCTTTTTATTGACGCCTTCGATACCTCAGAATCTTCCCGACACACCAGCCCGTTCGCCCTACTGCCCTAATTCCGCTTCAGCTTTCTAATTCTACGGATATGGCAGTCACTTAAGATGTTCTTGACTTTAGATAATTTCTATGGACATTTCCCTTATGATTTGAGACACCCGGTATATAGTCTGATGCAAATCAGATCGGCCACATGCATATACGTGCACTAAGCGGTATACACAAGGGTGCATTGTGTGCATGCATATAGAGGTGCAATACAGAAGTCCATTGGCTGAGAGCCAAACGTGTGCATTTTTTACGACGTGTCTGCATCCAATGTGGAGGCGTGATGGTGGAATTTAGGGTACAGTGGATATTTTTTGGCTGATAAAAGCCCTGCAGAATTTTTTTTTTATTGTAGAAAGATATTTTGATTGTGCATTTGGTTGGACAACATAGTAATTTGCCGCGGCGTACTCACGTGCGGACTCAAGGATTTTAAGGCAAAAATTGGCTACAGAAGACATATGCGAGCACACTACCGCGTGGACCAGAGAGACGCTGGCCACAGCTTGTGTAACAGTCACTGTAGCCGAAAACCGCTTGGAATAATATATAGTAATTTGAAGCATTTGTATAGCACTTCGTCATCATCATCATCATCAGCTCATTAAACGTCCCCACCGAAGGGCACGAGCCTACCCGTATAGGGTGATTAGGCCTTAGTTGTCCACGCGGGCCCAGTGCGGATTGGACGACTTCACACACAACCTTCGAATCTCTTCGCAGGATTTCATGAAGGTTTCCTCACGATGTTTTCCTTCACCGTGAAAGCGTCGGATAACGTACATATATTTTCGAAATACATTGGTACGTGTCGGGATTTGAACCTCAGCCCTCCCGGTAGGAAGGTGACAGTCCACACCATTGAGCCACCGACGCTTATAGGACATCGTATATGCTTCAAAATAAAACAGTATTACAAAATTAAAGGCTGTGTTAGGTGATTTCCTGTGCAACAGAATCCGGATCGAGGACATCCATAGGAAAACTAAGATGACGATAAAGCCTACAGGATTAGCAAGTTGAAGTGGCCGTGGGCAGGGCACATAATTCATAGAACCAATGGCCGAAGCACGGGGCGGAAAGTTTCTCGAGTCGTGTCCACGTAACGGGAAACGAAGCGTAGGCCGACTCTCAAACAGATGGACTGATGATCTGGTAAATGTGGCGGGTAGCTAACAAACATATTAGGGTAGTCCTACGTTTAGCAGTAGACATTTTAGGCTGTAACAATGAATATTACAAAATTTGTCACAACTCTTCTTCCAAAGCGGCTAACCGCTTATCCGCGACCAAATATTCTACTTCTAATTGACCTGATTTTGTTCCTCATCAAACTATTGCAGTCAACAGCATGACACGTTTATTCTTACTTAAATAAATAAATAAAGCTCACGCCTTGGTCCCAGAGGTAGTATTGGTAGGCAGAGATGATGGAACGCCACTTTGCGCGGTCCTGACATACTTCCCTAGCTTTATTCACATCCATCAATCTTTTCATACAAGCTCTTTTATTCCTTTTACTTGGGACCCAGCCTTCTTAAGGACTTGACCAATTTGGTCAAGGTAAGTCCTTCTGGGTCGTCCCCTGTTCGTGTATCCTTCCACATTCGCACAATGAACCTGCTTTGCTATTCTTACTTAGCACCAGATTTTATTATATCTAAGGCTCAAAGAAATCTAATTTTAAGCTAGTGCCCTTTTCTAAAACACAGAAGTGCATAACAAACTATATTTTCGGGCTGATATCTAGCACTTCGGTAGATGCCTATATACACATCTCAGTGTCGAGTCCATCACTTAGTACAGTTACACTGTTTGTCCTATCACGAATCAAAGCATGTAGGGTTTGATGTTTTTTAACATTATCAGTGATTTTTATTTTATCTTGTGTATCCAATTAAACGTTTCAAAGGCAATGAATACCCTTTACATTCTAATATAGTTAAATTTCTCGAATTCTCTAAAGTTCTCGAAAGGTTGATTCATCAACAGCTTACATCTTTCCTATCACGAACAACCTTTTGAACTCCTTCCAATCTGGCTTCCGTCCCGTCATAGCACGACTACCGCGTGGCACACGTTTCGGATGACATTCGACTGGGATGGAGAATCAGAAGTAACAGTGCTGACGTTGCTTGATTTCAGTAATGCGTTTAATACAGTCGATTTGATATTCTGCTCTCCATCTTGCGCTCTCATAACATATCTCCAACGTGGTTGAATGGTTTCATAGTTACCTGTATGGGCGCCGACAGCGCATTCGCGTTGAAGACACCTTCTCTGCGTGGTGTTATACTTCTGCCGGCGTTCCGCAGGTGGCGCCTGTCACCTCTTCTGTTTTCTATTTTTATTAACTCTATTACTCTTCCGCTCACTTCTTCCTATCATTTGTATGCAGACGATCTCCAAATTTATACACAAGCTCCGCTTTCTGATCTCTCTGTCGCTATTGAGGCTACCAACAGAGACCTCGCCAGTATTGCTAAGTGGAGTCGTTCCTTCGGCTTGATGGTTAATCCAGCGAAAACTCAGACCATCATCATAGGTAGCCATTGGTACATTGCTCGATTAAGCATGATTTGTTACCCCAGATAATCTTTGATGGAACTCCTATTCCCTACAGCCGTAAAGTTAAAAACCTGGGCGTAATGTTTGATGACTCTCTTTTGTGGAATCACCAGGTATCAGAGGTAAGTAGGAAGGTATTTGCCGCGTACGGGTCTCTTAAGCGTCTCAAAAATCTATTGCCGACCAAAACCAAAATCAGTTTGGCACATTCGCTTCTCCTTCCTATACTGGATTATGCAGACGTTTGTTATCCTGATTTATCAGTTCAACTATTAAACAAGCTCGAACGTCTGCAGAATCTCTGTATTAATTTATATTTGGCCTGCGGAAGTATGACCACGTCTCTTCTTATAGGTCCAACTTCAATGGCTGCCTATTGCCCGTAGAAGGGACTGCCACATTCTATCCCTCCTTTACTCTATTCTTTCCCACCCTTACACCCCTCCGTATCTTAAAGATCCTTTATTTTTCATTCTGCAACTTTGGTCCGCAATTTGCGTGCCAGTTCTAATTAACGCTTGACCTGCCGTCTCACAGACTGACTTCTATGCGAGGTCTTTCACAGTTCGAGCAATCAAGCTGTGAATCCTTGCCTGAGGACATTCGTCGTGCACCGTCTCTTGAGACTTTTAAGAGCCGTATTAAAAACATTACTTGGAACAAAAAAACTCTTTGTGATCTTTACTTTCTTTCACTTTTATTCCTGTGCTGTAGTCTGTATCTGTCATTCCTTTCATATAATTCTGATTGTAGTTTGTTTTATCCTATCTTCCATTAGTTTATGTATTAGTTTATTATATACTATCTATTAGTTTATTCTTTAATTATTTATGTAGTAGTGTGTACTTAGATATGTACTATTTTGTTATTATTTTGTAGTTATTTAGAATAACGATTTTACTTGTTTTGCACTAGCCCGCTGACCGTTACGCATTGTTCTTTCATCCAAAGGTTGCTGGAAGAAATTCTACCTAAGCAATAAGGCGCCATTTGTACTTGTTTTTTTTTTCTGTTATCTGTTGTTGTATGTTTTTTTTTACGTGCATAAAGTATTTTTTATCTTTATCTTTATCTTTATAGTTATTTTTAATTTTTCTATCTAGGCGAAGTCCCAGGCATTGTTATTAGAGCCCTTTTTCAGGCATGATTAATTTCTTATAATATTATAGTCTACCCAAGAATTTTTGTCTAAGTAGAGCAATCTATGAATACCTAAGACTATATTTTGTACAGAACCCACAGACATTTACGGAGTAGTATCATGCTGTATGGTCGATTATGTCTGGGGATCGCTACAAAAGTTTTAACTGCCCCGCAACCAAAGTATAGTTTTGCCTAGTGGGTGTGCTTCTTACATATGATGGCGTAGGGTCGTTGATTTTATTTTTCGTATATTCATGACATTCGGTTGTTTGAATAAACAGCGTGTATAAAAGAGAATATTTACAGAGGCTTCGTGTTCATTCCTTCGAGATTGACGGCTAAAATCAAAGCCAGAACACGTGTATTCTGTTTATTCTTACAATAAGACTGTTTGAATGACAAACCACAAAAATATCAATATTATGAAATGAAATGAACTATTTTATTCTTTTTTTTATTAATAAAATCACATCTACTGACTCATGGTCCGTACTAATTTTAGTTTAAGATTATTTTGTAAATTAATTATTATAATATTATGTTAAAGCTCCGCGCATGGGGCAAAAGAATTGGTTAAAGGGGGAATGGGATAACAGTCAGAATTAAAATAAATAAATATTTACATTAGGTAAAGAAGGGGATGAATAATAAAAAAAAATAATGAAATGACTCTCTCTCTCTACCTCGCCGTCGCACAGTTTAACTAGTACGGGAGGTAATGAATAAATATCCATTCTGAGTATACGCCCATTATATGTGATGAATTGATGTTGTTCAGTAAGTGTTTGCATTATTGTTTGCTTTATGTAAGTACTTTGCCATAGCTTAATTATATTTTATGTAATGAGCACATTAATTTTTGGTAATTAATTATATTAAGGCACAATATTGTGAAATATTTAGAATAAGGTTGGTGTACTGTCTTATTGTATAATAATATCTATTCTGTTCTTTCTATTCTATTTTATTCTGTTCTGTTCTGTTCTGTTCTGTTCTGTTATGTTCTGTTCTGTTCTGTTCTGTTTGTTCTGTTCTGTTCTGTTCTGATCTGTTCTGTTCTGTTCTGTTCTGTTCTGTTCTGTTCTATTGTATTCCATTCCATTCCATTCCATTCCATTCCATTCCATTCATTCCATTCCATTCCATTCCATTCCATTCCATTTCCATTCCATTCCATTCCATTCATTCCATTCCATTCCATTCCATTCCATTCCATTCCATCCATTCCATTCCATTCCATTCCATTCCATTCCATTCCATTCCATTCCATTCCATCCATTCCATTCCATTCCATTCCATTCCATTCCATTCCATTCCATTCCATTCCATTCCATTCCATTCCATTCCATTCCATTCCATTCCATTCCATTCCATTCCATTCCATTCCATTCCAGTTTATTTACTTTATTTAAGTCAGTTCAGTTTAAGTTATAACATTCAGGTTAAACAAAAAAGGCGATGTAAAACCATTAAATTACTAATGTAAACAAAAAAATATATAATTCAAGAAATCACTGCAGTGCTTTTGGGCTGTTGAGAAAAAATAATCTAATAAAGACTTTTTAAACAACTATGTTAAATGTAGGCAATATGCTATAATTGAGAAACACATAAGCAGCTTGAGTAATTTAAGACCATGGATTGTATTCGATAAATTTATCGTGAACCTATTTTTAATAAGTTGTTTTTCAAGGTTTCTAATATTTTGCGATCCTTATGAAATTTCGTACACCTTCCTATGAATTATTTCCCTACCTTATTATCTTAATTTAACGAACACGGATAGAAGCTTTACAGGTTAGATTAGAACATAACTTTGAGGATTTGCTTAGGAAAATGGGTGGAACACATGGCGCCCTTGTAAAACACAATTTCTTGCCTGTGAAGCTGGAGGCTACCTGCACCAATAGTAAATTCCAGGCGAAAAAAATAATAATGAGTTGTGATGTTCCCAAAATAATTAACATACAAGCTGTATTACTCGCGGTAAATGTTCTCCCGCCGTAAACGTTTATCCCGGTATCAGCTACCTTTATCTATATCTATACATATAAATAAAATATAGTGACTGTTTGTGATATTGAAATGACAATTATTTTCTTGCATAATTATGAAAAAAGGAGCATAGACCAAAATAACAAATTCTAATTTTTGTTTGTCTGTCTGTACGTTTGTCTGTTATTCCGGCTCTAAATGGCTGGACAGATTTGGACGGGATTTTTTACTAGGTAGCTGATATATAACGAAAAACTAAGGCCACTTGTATTTTCGGAAAAACTGTTTATTAGAAAAATAAAGAAGTGTCATTTCACGCGGTGCCGCGCGTCGCAAGTATTGCGCGCTTTAACGTAACGTACCGAAGCTATTTTAGGTTATATTTTACTGCGGAGAATATCTTATATCACGGGTAAAACTGCGAGCTCTATCTATATATCCAACCTATCGCAGTCCACTGCTGACGTAGGTCTCTCCCCATTTTGCGCCAGATCCCGGTCCTCCGCTTTTCTCATCCAGCCTCCACCAGCAACTTTTCGCAATCGTCGGTCCATCGGGCCGGGGGCGTCCTACACTACGCTTGCCGAGACGCGGTCGCTACTCCAGAACTCGTCTGCTCCAACGGCTATCCAACCGCGAGCGCAGCTACTACCAAATCTTAAAATCGCTTCGTTAGGTAACAACATAACAAACTAATCAAACATTAGATTCCAACAGATTTAATTAACCTCTTTTCATATTTTCAAACCTTTAATAACCTTTTTCAGTAATGGCAGGCGTGGAAGGTACAGACGAACTTATAAAAGAACTCCAATCACAGTATTGATATATTTTATGTTTTTTCATATCAAAACCTTAGTGGAACAACTTCAATAATGTCATATTTCATCTGGCGGCTGTTCAATTTGATTCATTAGGGCGACACACGCAGTTGTTATACAAAAGAAATGAAAGAAAATTACTTTTTTATCCGTTGCTTTCTATTTTTGCTTCGTTTGTATCGTGACTTTTGTGGTGTAGGTCAATGAAGTAAAAAGTATAAATTCGTAATATTATTATGCTCACAAAACAACTGAAAATTGTTCCGAATGCAGCGACAGCACACATACACATATTTCGAATGAGCGTACATTTACCTAAACAAAAGAGTACAAACTGTTCTCTCTTCGGCGGTTCGTTTTTGAGGCACGGGTGGCGTATCTACCTTTATATATACAGAATATCATTGTTGTAGGTGCAAATAATTGGTACCAAAAATACGATGATTTCTTCATCAGTATGATCATCAGCAAGGATGTAAAAATGTATGGATTCGTGATTTGCTCACAAAACAATCGAATAAAGTGTTCCGAATGCAGAGACAGCACACATACCTACACATATTTCGAATGACCGTACATTTACCTAAACAAAAGAGTACAAACTGTATTCTCTTTGGCGGTTAGTTTTTGAGGCACGGATGGCGTATCTACCTTTATATATACAGAATATCATTTTTGTAGGTGCAACTAATTGGTACCAAAATTACGATAATTTCTTTCATCATTATCATACTCAGCGTATTATAAGTCCCCACCAAAGGGCACGAGCGTACTCGTAAATGTCGTTTATTAACCAACACATCGACATTCGATTAAACACAAATTTAGTAAATAAAACTAAACTGACGACATGTCACTTACACTCCCGCCAAAAAGTCACATTTGTTCCAATTGGAACAGGCTCAGATCATAGACCATGCTGCCTAGTCAATAGTACGGTATATATATTCAATGTTTAATGACCAATACATGATAGATGAATTTGCTCACTTCCATGAGTTTCAGTAAAGATGTCGACTTTACTGAAACCTTTCGCGGACTTCTTGAGAGAATCTTCTTAAAGTCACTTAATGATTTGTTTTATTTGCGCTCGCGTCTGTTCATTTTTATACATTACCATTCGAATAAACACTAAGTAAAAAAACTGACGTAATGATACTTCACTTACCCGCAAGTCCCCCAAATGTTGTGTTGTGTTGGGCGCTTGCGTGTCAATCAGGGCATGTGACAGCGACAGGATCACAGGTTTGGTGTGTTGACGACATTGAATGATTTGGAATTACCAATTGAATTTAACCCTGACAGGGGCATTTTTACAGTATATAAATAAATAAATATCCACTGACATTCACACAACGCCAAGTTAAGCGTGAAGCCTGTATTATGGGTACTAAACAACGGATACTTATATACATTTTGCTTTGTAAATTCATACATACTATACATAGAAAACACCCAGAGCATTACAAACAGATGTTCATGCACACAAATGTTTGTACAGCCCGGGGATCGAACCCGGAACCCTTTGCAGTCGACGTCTCAACCGCAACACCAAATGGGTCATCAGACATCATCATCATCATCCGATCAAAACTTATGGTCTAGGAGCTCTTATGTTTTTCATTTTCCAGTTACGACAATCTGTAGGTATAGTTAAAAATACTTCAAAATCAGTTTTAAAAATTAAACATGAAATGAATTTTGTGCCATGAAGAGTGGATTCTAGCAAAACTGACTTCTAAAGTTATTCACCACAGAGCTCAAAGTCCAAGTTTGGTCTGAGCAGAGATGGACAAATTAGAACGAATGCATTTCCAGTAGGTCGAACTAATATATAACAGTGCAAGCCAATTACTGTTTGTCCGGAATATTGGTGCCTTTTCAGTTAAAGTTTGCATGGTACGACCAGTTCGTTAACATTGGTTTTACACCAGCCCATAGGTAGTGTTAAATCAGTCAATGATATTCTGTATATTTAAAGTTAGACGCCATCCGTGCCTCAAAATCGAACCGTACTCAAAATCGAACAAAAACAAGTTTCACACTTAAAATTGTAAAGCTTGTTTTTATAATTGTTTTCATCAGTCTATAACGGTCCACTGCAGAACACAGGTCTTCCCACATAGCGTCGCTATTTGGAGTTGATGTGATACTTGTAGTTCCTGAATACCATTATTTCCCAAACAGTACGAGTTCAAACATTTCTGATACTTCTAGCTGATTAATCGATGCAAACCGATTATCACTAGGCATTAGACCCATTAGCTCACTTTATGGAGTCGATTCCTCAGTAAGATAGAGAGAGCAATGCTCAGTTACAAATAGAGGTGCATTTCCCCCACAGACCCCTCCGTGGCTTTAATAATGGCAGGTATTTGTCAAGGTATATAGCATACCTTGCACTGGGAACTGGTAAGCTATGGATATGCTATTTTATATAAAACAAATAAATTTAAAATAAATATCTGTCATGACAGAGCGTCGGTGGCTCAGTACCAGTATCAGGCCTGAAGGCATGTACTTATGACTACATAGTATAAAACAAAGTCGCTTTTTTGTCACTATGTAGGCTTAAATCTTTAAAACGCATCGGATTTTGATGGGTTTTTTCAATAGTTAGTGTGATTCCAGAGGTATAATAACATCCATTACATAGTGGAGGAATATTGTTATTTTTGAGGTTTCTGTGATGTCGTTAAACATTTGATTTTTCCGCTTCTAAATTGCAAACGCAGACTGAACTCTATAAGATTTATCAAAATAATTTACTGAGTATTGTGTACATTAAAAAGGTCTATGGAAAACTCGCGATGGTATATGTTTCTCTCTTATGGATCATCATCATCAGCTCATTAAACGTCCCCACCGAGGGGCACGAGCCGACCCGTATAGGGTGATTAGGCCTTAGACGTCCACGCGGGGCCAGTGCGGATTGGACGACTTCACACACAACCTTCGAATCTATTCGCAGGCGTGCATGAAGGTTTCCTCACGATGTTTTCCTTCACCGTCTCTATCTTTTATGGATATCCCACAGTAACCTTTTTTTGGTTGTTTACTTTTTACGACAAACAATGGCAATAATAATGTAACATAAATCCTTATACAATTAAATACATTTAATAAATTGTTGATTTAATATAGACCTATATTGCTCTATACAGCATGTGATTTAAATGAAGATTTGCAGATTTAAAAATTGCGGTACGTAGCGTTTGCGGCGGTACCGGTTTGGCTAACCGGGGAAGCGGGAGCGTGCCTATTACGAATATATCACCATTGCACCTGTGCGAAGCAGGGGCGGGTCGCTAGTTTTAGATAAATATAGTTATCATTCTTGTAACATTGGTTAATGGTAATGCATACTAATAATGCTACCCTTAGTGTATTAACTGCAGGGTCATCGCTCTTTCCCATGGGAACGTCTGAACAACTTCCAAAGACCCTGTGTTTGTGCACCTTGTTAATATAATTTAATTTAAACTTTGAAAATCCATTATAATGATAAATATTTATTATAACGGATAAACATAGTTGATATGTATTTGAATGTGTTTATCAGTTGTTTAGCACCCGTAGTACAAGTTTCACACTTAACTTGAGGCTAGATGGCGCTGTGTGAATGTCAGTGGATTAAATATTCATGTGTATTTATTTATTGATATTACTTTAACTTAACGGGTTAAATGGTGATTATCACATCATTATTATCTAACATTCAAAATAATAATGAGAGCGTCGGTGGCTCAGTGGTGTGGACTGTCGCCTTCCTACCGGGAGGGCTGAGGTTCAAATTCCGACACGTACCAATGTATTCTCGAATTTTCGAAAATATATGTACGTTATCCGACGCTCTTACGGTGAAGGAAAACATCGTGAGGAAACCTTCATGCACGCCTGCGAAGAGATTCGAAGGTTGTGTGTGAAGTCGTCCAATCCGCATTGGGCCCGCGTGGACGACTAAGGCCTAATCACCCTATACGGGTAGGCTCGTGCCCCTCGGTGGGGACGTTTAATGAGCTGATGATGATTTAAAATAATCAAATTATTTTTTTCCCATAAACGTTAGGAAAAAGCTCTTAACTACTAGTGTTTCTATATATTATAGATAGATGTACATTCATAATAATATAATATAAATCATCATTAAATTAGAATCAGGAATAAAATAACATTAAAATAAATTTTATTGTTTAATTTAAGTATGTATAATCAAACTTACAATTAATTTTAAATTTAATAAGATTAAATAATGACAATTAAATAATTATTAATAATAAAAAAGATAAAAAATATTTCAATAATTAAAAACATGTCAGAAATAAAATTAATAAAAATTGAATTATAAATACGAAATATAATCATTAAAAATATATATTTACCACCTGTCTTCATCTAAAAGAAATCTGCCCCCATGAAGCCATAACTCAGCCAACCGTTACCCGCTCTATTTTCTATACAGGCTGTATAATTTCACGGGCGACTAGCTGGTCTCATAAATAAAAGCCCTAGCACACAGCTCCGTGACGTTCTGAAGACTTAAGGCTGATCGTAGCCTTGTTATAAGAATAACACTAAAAACATGTTTATATAATTAAGATAGATATGACGACCATCTGGTATAATGGTTGAGACGTCGGCTATTACACCAAGGGCTCCAGGTTCGATCGGCGGGCAGCACAAACATTTGTCAACTAGACTAAACTTGTCCATGACAGTTGTTGTAGCAGTGTTGAAGAAAACGAATGCCATACTGCATCCAAGACCCGAAATGGCACATGTTAGTTTTTTATACCTAGTGATTTTATCTTTTTTCACTCACTGTACTTTGTTATTGTTACAAACGATACCTTACTCTGCAGGGGATATCTAAAAGAATCCGTACCAAGCCTACTATTTTTTTCGAAGGGATTTTTTCATCTTCGTCCGTGCCCGCCCTTAAAAGTTATTTAAAATTTTACAGCCCAATAAACCGGCTGAGTCTAAAGACTGTTTGGTTTCGGTTATGTTTCAGTAATTCCGTGAGGTTTAGCGTCTGCTTTATTATATCTTGTTAAATTATTAATTTAATAGTTATAAGTTAGTACAGCTTAATACTTCGTATAAATTTATTTGAATACGTCTCAATGTCTTTAGTATATACGAGAGACAAGATTGGAGTCAAGAGTTTTTTTACCCAAATGAGACTAATGGTTTGGCTTATCTACAAAACCTGCAAGTCGCATATAATTTTGACAGCTAGTTCAGACGAAATTGAACCTTAATCTTATGACAATAACGAATATTAAAAATGACAACTAAATGACACAATCAAAACGAACGCGACCGACCTGTTGAAATAGAAAACTGTCAATTTTGACCATCCCATCCCATAACTGCATTTAGCTAGTTTTTTTCTTGATAGCCATCTGCGCTCACCACTTTCCCAGCAAAGATTTGAAGACTGCCCAATAGTCAAAAGTCGAAACGAAAAGAAGCACCAAAAAACTTCAGTGTGTAGGTATTTCATCAATTCAACTGGATCATCATCATCAGTTATTAAACGTCCCCACCGAGGGAGCCTACCCGTACGCGGGTGTATAGACCTTAGACGTCCACGTTGGCCCAGTGCGGATTGGACGACTTCACGCACAAAGGTTGTGAATCTCTTTGCAGGAAAGCGCAGGTTTCCTCACGATGTTTTCCTTCACCGTAAGAGCGTCGGATAACATACATATGATTTCGAAAATTCGAAAGCACATTGGTACGTGGCGGGATTTGAACCTACGCCCTTCCCCGATGGAAGACAACAGTTCACACCACTGAGCCACCGACGCTCTACTCACCTGGATACACAACAAAAAATTCGAACTTTAATCGTATGTACATACAATATTATATATTGTATATACCATACGGTAATTTTATACCTTATGGTAATTTTAATATCTCACTTCTTTTCCCTATAAAATTGATTGCAAAATATTATATTTTGAGATTCTATTGTCATCCCGTTCCCTTATTCAGTTTCCTGTTCAATCCATATATCAAACAATTTCTTTCCCTCATTCACCTGTCAATTCCGTTTTATGTCAATCCTTTAATATAAAATGAAGACTTTTGGATTCTGTACTTTCGCACCTTTAACTTCTATTGCATTGTTATAAATGGTTTTCACTTTTTCGTTTCATTTTGTATTATACATTTTGTTATTTCCATCGGTAAGCAAACGAGCAAACCTAGTGTTATGTAATACCGGCACCCATGGACATTCGGTACGGAAAAGGCGACATTTGTTCCTGCCTTTGATAAGCGATAGGTCTTAATACAAGTTATCATCAATTACAGTCTGAATAGGACTACTATTAGATTTTCTGGCTATAATTTTTTCTTACAAGAAGCCTTTGAAATTTGAAAAATCCCAAAGTGTTAAATCACCGTCGAAGCAACGAGTTAACGTGTCTAAAAGGCTTAATGCATTAACAACTGAATATCCAAACTAATAATGTTGACAAAGAACTGCGCCAACCCTCTTGTAATAATTTGATAAAACATTTGACAGTCATTTATTTTGGACTACAGTTTGATTCTCTTTCAATAATAATAATAAATATCCACTGACATTCACACAGCGACATCTAGCCCCAAACTAAGCATAAGCCTGTAATATGGATACTAAACAACGGGATAAACATACTTATATATTTTTTTCTAAACGCATACCCATTATCCACACAAATGTTTGTACTGCCCAGGGATCGAAACCGTAACCCCTTGGTGTAATAGCCGACGTCTCAACTATTACACCAGATGGGTATTCGTAATAAGTACAGGTATATTTTTCTTTACTTATAATAAAGGACAAAATGCCACATCCATTTACGATCGTTAGGTACATCGTGGTCGAAGTGAAGGCAGCCCTCTAATACGCATCGCTGTTGTGCCGACTTCACAATCACTCACACGCAACTGCCTGA
>PQWD01004440.1:0-27166 GCA_019425675.1 Leucinodes orbonalis
CGCTGGAGTGGCGTGTGTTTACGACCGGCGAACTGTGTAATGATTTACGCACGGAACATACTTTGCAACTTGAACCGAGGTTTTATTTTAACCATTTTCGAGCTAAATGGACACAATTTATTATAATATCGCGCGTGACATACTTGTCTCGGATCGGGAACAGGTAAACGTCAAAATCGAAATATTGTTATTCAAATAAGCGGTTGCAAATACTTTTGAATCGTCAATTGTTATTATTATATTTTATGACTCTACAACTGTTCGGAATAATCAGTAGTAGCGCGACGTCTCAACCAGATGTCGTCAAATGATGACTGAGTAGAGCGAACTCGATAGTCACTTTTTAAACGTTATAAGTATATATATGGTATATTTAGGATATTATAAAGTTATGAACACCTGATGGATAGATGGCTGTCGTCTTCATCGCGCTGGTATTGGTTTGTAATATTCATCAAATAAATAACGAGATGATTCGTTTTGAGGCACGACATGGTACATAATGTGGTACCTACAATTATTTAATTCCTTTCAGAGCAAAAACTTCCCAGTTCCCACAGACATTATTATTTTATTTGTTTCCTGCATGTGCAAACATACAACAATATATACGAGTATATGATGAATGATGATATATAAAAGGTGGAGAAAGTAAGCTCTTACAGTAAAAAACATCGGAGGAAACCTGCCAAGCCTACAAAAAAATCAAGGGTTGTACATACGTGAAGTCAGCCATAACGCACTGGGCGTGCGTGGACGACTAAGGCCTATACACACTATACGGGAAGGCTTGTGCCCCTCGGTGGGGATGTTGTAATGAGCTGATGTTAATGATGAACTAATCATTTCATGCCAATACTTTGTACTCCCCCAATTGTGCGATCTTAAATGAAATGTTTCAAAACAGAAGCTCGGCTCAAATGGTCCAGGAATTAGAAACGTGATGGAGATTCAAAAATAAAATCTGTTTAGTCAACAAAGTTATGGAGCGAGGCCAGCGTAATTTTGAATGGCACATTTACATTTTTGATTACGTACTCATAACGAGGCTTGGGCCGTTTAGACAGTGATGATTTTTTTATCAGTTGACTTGAATTTTTTGACATTTCAAAATAGACGTTGTCTTTTACATTTGACGGATTTTTAATTGAGGTACGGTACGTCTTGGTACGGTTTTCGCTGTGATGAAAAATATTTAGTGCATAGTTTAGTATAGATTGGTCTTTAAAAATATTAAATAAATATTGAAAGCTACCTAAATTGTTATCACTCATATAGCAAAAGTCACTTTGACCAAAACAAATATCTGTGCTTCGGAGGGCATATTAAGGCGTCGGTCCCGGCTGAAACATAAGAATTTTAGTTATAACCTAAGCCGTATCAATCCGTATTCGGACCCTGGAAATTAGCCCAATCTTCTCATAATTATGTTGTGCGGAGAAACCTGTACCTTGCACGACTGATAAAGGCTGATATTGATGATCATTACAATAACTGTACTCAATAAATATCCACTGATATTCACACAGCGCCATCTAGCCCAAGTTAAGCGTACAGCCTGTATAGGTTCTAAACAACGTATAAACATACTTATAATATTTTTCGTAAAAACATACATATTACTTATACTTAAATAGAAATACCCAGACCAATACAAACCGATATGTTTGTACTGCCCGGGGATCGAACCCGGAACCCTTGTGTAGTAGCCGACGTCTCAACATTACCCCAAATCGGTCGTCCAAATTAAATCATACGAACAAGATTTTTATACGAGTACAATACAATCCAAATATTTGGTTAAAAATATTAATGAAATGCGTGCGTGAAGGTGCGGATGTGTGAGAACATAACATTTGATTTGCTCACGACTTTTGTTGCCAAAATTCACTCTTCATAAGAGGCGTTTCCAAGTTACGTACACTTTACGCGGCGAATTCTAGAAAATATTTTGTAAGGCGTTCGCGAGTCACGAAGCATCGAATATATTGGAATTCGAGGCCGCGACTGAATAGTGAGTAATACAAACACGGATTGAATTTCGTGTCATAACCTCTTGGAGAAACAATAACCAAATAATAGACAGGAGAAATACAAAACAAACACTAGTTATAACGTAAAGAAATATTCATAACTTCCCTGAGCACGCTTAAGCCAAGCGTGGACGCCTCCGGCCGATGGATCAAAAACTTGCGAAAGGTCGTGGAGGCTGGCTGAGAAAAGCATAGGACCGGGAATCTGGCGCTGAAATGGGGAGGCCTATGTCCAGCAGTGGACTGCGGTAGGTTGAATAGATAGACGCTTAACCTTTCGAATGCCAGGAATCAGGAAAAATCTGTTGATTGTGATGTCTTTAGGTGTCATTGGCAATCACAGGGTTTAACATGGAACTTCTGTTCCATGTATAGTGTGTGTATAGTTCTCTATACCGTATTATGCCGGGGGACATAGTAAGATTTTTGGTACCTACTACTTTATTTACTATCTCTCATCATCAGCTCATTAAACGTCCCACCGAGGGACGAGCCTACCGTTGGGTGATTAGGCTTAGTCGTCACGCGGGCCCAGTGCGGATTGGACGACTTCACAAACAACCTTCGTATCTTTCGCAGGCGTGCATGAAGGTTTCCTCAGATGTTTTCTTCAACGTTAAGAGCGTCGGATAACGTACATATATTTTCGAAAATTCAAAAACACATTGGTACGTGTCGGGATTTGAAACTCAGCCCTCGTGGTAGGAGGCGACAGTCCACACGTTGAGCGACCGATGCTACTGCAATAACGGGTAAATAATTTAATATTTCTGATGATAGATATGATAGACCCTGTCAAGTCCTCGAATAGGTCAATAAACTTTTTTACATATAACACGGTGTTTTGCAATGGTTAAATAAAATAAGAGAGGGATTTCACATTGAAAAACTGTAAAAACCTCATTTTAAAAAATCCATAAAACCATACGTAATAGAACCTGCGACTCCTAAGCACATTCGGCTCAGGCACACCCTTATTTGCCTGTGAATAAAACATAACAGAATTGTTGGATTATACGTTTATTTTCCAGAGAAATGTATGAAAATTTAGAATATTGATATTCCAATATGTTCACGAAATTCTTATACGCGCTATTCATGTTTATTAGGATAAAATTGAATGGTGCTTTAATAAAATATAATTAATTTAATATTATTACTTTGGCGCTGCGTAGGTCATCATCATCATCAGATCATAAACGTCCCCACCGAGGGGCACGAGCCTACCGTATAGGGTGATTAGGCTTAGTCGTCCACGCGGGCCAGTGCGGATTGGACGACTTCACACACAACTTCGTATCTCTTCGCAGGCGTGCATGAAGGTTTCCTCACGATGTTTCCTTCCGTAAGAGCGTCGGATAACGGACATATATTTTCGAAAATTCGAAATACATTGGTACGTGTCGGGATTTGAACCTAAGCCCTCCCGGTAGGAAGGCGACAGTCCACACACTGAGCCACCGACACTCTACAGCTGCGTAGGTACTTACATAATAATAATAAATGTTGTAATAAAATTTTAATATTGCTTTTAAATTAAACCATTAAAGAGAATGTTCACTCGTCAGTTATATTTACTTTAGCAATGTTTCTTTATCCTCTTCAACTTATCGCAGTCCACGGCTGGATAAAGGTCTCCCCCATTTTGCGCCAGACATCCAGTTCATCAGCTTTTTCAGTTCCTGCCGCCACCAGCGGTCGATCATATTTATAAACGGTATATTACTTATTATGAATTTATCCACATACATAAAGAAAAACTAGGTATGCCTGACGATAAAATTATTTTACTCGTAATGTCAGTCAATAAAATGTCTGCGACCATTACGTTATTTACGAGTACAATGTGATTACCGTAGTAAATCGAATTGTGAAATAATATCCAAACATCAAAGAAATCATGATTGAATCAATAAGTAATGATTGCCGACCAGAGAAAAAGAAAATATTTTCCATCAAAACAAAATGTTTGGATTTATCTATCGGTATTATGCTAATACGTCCGACCCGTAGATTAATCATAATACAGATTAAGCACAAAAAATCGTAAATTGAAATTACGTCGAGTAGATAACGCAGTCTCATTTCCTGACAATCTATTTTATCAAAATTATCTCTGCGCTTATTTCTGGAGCGGACGAACTTCCATTTGTCTCTTGCCAAATTGTAAACACGTACACGAAATATTTGTCTCTTAAATTACGAGGGAACAGAGAAAAATGCGTTATAATCACGATCTTCCATTGTTTCCTTGTGTTTTTTCCCCTCCCGCCTTCTTGGCCCAGTTGTTAGGGTTCTGTGACTAATCTGCATGTTTTAAGGAATCATGAAATTGCCCCAACGCTGCACGCTTCGCAGTATGTACCTTCTATTCATATGGAAAGGACAATAGCTAAATAAATTATTTTTGTGTTGTTCGTATTTGTAACTTGCGATTTATGATGAATGGAGCAGAAATTGATCACAAACGAACATATATACACAATACATTGGAATAACATAAGCTACCGGTGAAGTCGGTCAATCCGCACTATATACACGGCCTATATAGATAAACGACCACCGAGGGGCACGAGCCTACCGTATAGGATGTAAAGACTTTAGTTGTCCACGCGGGCCCAGTGCGGCTTGCCTGACTTCACGCACACTGTTTGAATTTTTACGTAGGCGTGCACAAGTTTTCCTCACGATGTTTCCTTCACAGTAAGAGCGTTAGATAAACTTCTAAATTATATGAATCTAACATATGTTTTTTGGATGATTATATTCCTTATCATCATCATCGTTAGCTCATTGTACGTCCCTACCGAGGGCACGAGCCTACCCGTATTTCTTTATACAAGAAATAGGTATTTGACTCCAGAGAAATTCATGCTTTGGCACAAATATTTATTAACATCACTATGTTCGTAATGTGAACCATGATATTAATAATTAAAATACAATAGTAGGTTGCTTAGACTGGATTCTGTGACCACAATGTTTTAATGAAAAATTTGGCCTAAGACATGATGCTATGCCATTCGGGTGATAAATACATAACCTATCATACAAATATTTCTTACGTAAACCCCTACAACTTTAAACATGGAAGAATTCCAAATATAACGCATCATATCGCTAAGGTTAGGATTTACTTGTTTTTTTAGTTAAATAATGTACGGAACACAATAATTCCTTAAACGACCTCCCATTTTTTACTGACATACTGCGCGAAGTCATTCCATCTTCTCATTAAGCAATTAAACGTTTGTCAAGATTATGCCTGACGACACCGTACACTTTGGGTAGACAATAAAAATGAACCGTAAAGAATCGTAAGTTAACTTCAAAATTCAATGCACTATTTATAAATGGTATGCAGTATTTGAAACTACCTTAATGGACTAAGAGTGTTCAGAACTTTACGTGTTATTCAATAGAAAGTACCAGTACCAAATGAACTTGGTTCTCCAATTAAGAACACTTTGACAACCTTACTTACTATTTTAAAAATACCATAACCAAATAAGCTTGGTTCCCCACTTTAATTTAGTGTGACCAATTTTTACCGTGTAAGAATGCATAAGAAGAATAAGATTGCATTTGGCACCACTACTCTTTCCGTGAATACCGCATGAGACAACTCAGGTCCATAACATTAATAACAGATCGGGTAGCAGAGCTCTCTCATTAAATCCAAACTTTAAATGGTAGACTTGATACTGAGTCGTCTAGGTAGGTACCAGTGCCAGATATCGTCCCGTGAAATAAGAGTTTTGGACTCCTGTGTTTCGGGATGAGGGCACTGTGCCAGATATCGTCCCGTGAAATTGGAGTGTTTTGTACTTCTGTGTTTCGGGATGAAGGCACTGTGCAGATATCGTCCCGTGAAATTAAAGTTTTTTGCACTTCTGAGGACACCTAGTAAAATTACCGGGTAAGTGTGTTGTCTCAGGTGGCGGGCGCAGTGCGGCATTGATGGAGAATAATTACTGTCTATCAGATGTTGGTTGGTTTTGTGCACTTTTAAACAAAAATAAAGATACAGCTATCTCCAAACAGCCCGCCAAGCATGGAGATTATGGCAAAACGCTTAACTATCATAAACTAAGCCTTAGGTCCAGCAGTGTGTCACGGCTTTAAAAGCAATCAACTACATTCTAGAGAACTCTAAAAGAATATTTTGAAATTAATTAAATTATAATTTTAATGAGCCTTACATAATTGTTTTTCCTTTTTATTCACGTGTAATCTAAAGTCACACAGACAACATGAGCAAGTAAAACCAATTGGTTTTCATAATTAAAATTAAACCACAGACAAGTAATTAAGCGCATTCATTTGTTTACATTACGAATACGCAAGAAAATTAAAAGCTTTTGTTTTTGCTTTACAACTCCAGCGAGTTATTCAGGGGGAAATGCAATTACAAGCGATGCAGTTTTGAACCAGTGCAATGCAGCTCCAGAATAAATATCTTAGAATAATACGTATACTATCCGGAACTGAATAGTCGAGTCTTACATAAAGTTAATAAACTCTGTTTCACTTCTTATGAAACTAATATTGAATACGAGACTTTCGAATTTTACAGCCAAATCAACTTCTTTAACTATTATTTTACTTGAATAAGTTGCCTTTTAATCTGGAGGGTGCAGGTTTAAATCCGCCACGTACCAGTATTTTTTGAATGTTCGAAATTATATGTGCGTTTATCCGGCACTCTTACGGTGAAAGAAAATATCACGAGGAAGCTGCGCACGCCTACGAATAGATTTAAAGGGTGTGCGTGAAGTCGGCCAATTCGTACTGGGCCCGCGTCGATGAATCTATACTAATATTGTAAATGTAAAAGTATCTCTGTCTGTCTGTTTGTTACGCTTTCACGCCTAAACGGCTGAACGGATTTTATTGAAACTTGGTATGTTCATAGAAGGTAACCTAGAATAGGTTTTAGGCTACTTTTTGTCCCGTTTTCACCCCCCAGTTCTGGAACTTCCACTGGTTGGAAGTTTGTATGGAACATTCCGCAATTTTTGTAGTACGACGCTGAAATTTGGTATGCGGACTATTTGTCAGAAACAAAAAATATGGCATATTTTTTTCAAAAATCCACCCCCAAACCCTTGAAATAGGGGAGGAAGTATCATATCCCATTTTTCGCAGTTTTTAGGGTACATTTTATTGAAACTTGGTATATTTGATAAAGGTAAACTAGAATACGTTTAAGGCTATTTTTTTATCCCGTTTAATATATAATATATAATATACACTCGCGTGCAAGTAAATCGACTCAAGCCTCAAGTACGCATAACAAGTGATATAAAAAATGCCTTATTATACCTTATATAATGTTTACATAATTAAAGCCTAGTAATTGAGCTTTAAAATGGTGTAAGTTGCATGAAAATCGATTCAGTAGTTTAGTAAAAAAGGTTAATGCTAATGATAATGTAAAAATGTTGAAAATTCATACAATTTCACAGTCTTGAGCTCATTGATGTTTGTCGGAGCTGGATTCCTCGCTCTAACTCTCCTTTTGAGCTCGTCCCATATGTGCTCAATGGGATTTAAATCGGGGCTGAGCGCTGGCCAATGCATAGTGTGAATTCCAACTTCGTTCAGGAAATCACGTGTGGCCCGAGCAGTGTGACATCGGGCATTGTCATGCATCAAGATGAAATTTTCCCCAATAAAGCCTTGATAAGGGACAACTTGATCCAGTAGAACATTTTCAATGTAACGATCACTGGTCAGACCTCCTCCCCGGCCTCCCCAGGAACGAAAACAAGGTCCGTTTTGCCTTCTAAGGAAATTCCAGCCCACATCATGCAAGATCCGCCACCATATGCAACGGTTTCCACAAAGCAGCACTGTGAAAACCGTTCACCGGGACGACGGTATACCCGACCTCTCCTGTCGCTGCCATGGAGACACATCCTCGTCTCATCTGTGAACAGGACTGACTGCCATTGCTCTATGCTCCAATCCAAATGTTCTCGAGCAAAGTGAAGGCGTGCTTGACGATAGCTGTGGTCAACTTCGGGCCTGTAGCGGGTCTTTTCGGAGTAAGGTTAGCTTCTTTCAACCTTCTTCTAACTGTCCACTGACTGACAGTCACCCCGCGAACTTGACGTAGCTCCTGCTGCACATCTACGCCGGTAAGGTGTCGATTTCGGAGAGAGGTCGAGACCAAAAACCGGTCGTCACGCTCCGAGGTGCACCGGCGTCGGCTGGTATTAGGCCTCCGAGTGAAGGCACCAGTCTCTTGAAACCTTCTGTATACTCTCGAGACAGCGGACTGACTCATATTCAAACGACGAGCGACTTCTCGCTGGTTCAACCCTTCTTGCAACAGGGCAACGACTTGAGCGGCTTCTTCAGGTGTTGTATCCATAATTTTCTTCAAATGACGGCTTTAATTTGCAGAGATGTGTTCAGGTCAACGTCTAATGAGCGACTGATAAGAAAAAAACGATTACAGGGGGTTTTATAGGGGGTTGTGTGGCGCAAGTTGTGAATAGAGCGCAGAGCAGTTTACGGGAGGTTGCGTTCAGTTGCATTCTAAGTACAAGTGTTTATTTAAATTACTGATATTATGCTACCATTTGAAAGCCTAATTACTAGGCTTTAATTATGTAAAACATTATATAGAGGTAAAATAAGTCATTTTTTAGTTATATCACTTTTTATGCGCACTTGAGGCTTGAGTCGATTTACTTGCACGCGAGAGTATGTGTGTATGTGTATTTTTTTGGAGGCCAAAACTTCAAAGTAGTGTTTGTAGGAAAGTTTGTAGTAAAACAAAATAGTGATAGATATAAATAAATGTAGGTATATATATTTTTTTTTCAGAAATTTAATCCAAAACGTTCAAAGTTGGGCGGGGGATTCCTTTGAATAGTGATATATATGAATACGTATATATATTTTTTTTTGGTAATTGACCCCAAAACCTTTAAAGTTGGGGGGTTATCACAGTTTACAAGGTACAAACAAGGACTTTTTGTAATAAATATTTTTTAAGTCTTTGCAAATCGCCCCTTAAAGCCTTAAAAAAGGGGTAATTTATATTTGACTTTTCCCAGTTTTTAAGGTGAAAAGCAAAAAATTGGTATGCGAAGCGAAAAAGAAGAAGCAGTGTTGCAGTGTTAAAATTATTCTGTTTTCGTTACCAGGAAAGTTGAGCCATGTTATCCCGAATTTTACGCGGGCGAAGCCGCGGGCAAAAGCTAGTACAAAATAAATTTTGTAGTGTATATTTCAAAAATTAAATAGATAACTACCTGTATATGTAGTAATTTTACTTGAAGAATGCTGTATATAAGGTTATCTATGTAGGTACCTCGATATCAAAAATGTCTTTCACCATAACTTACAGGTTACACACATCGATTTGCCATTAGAAGACAATGCTGGTTGATCAAGAAAGGGACAAGCAGCGAATCCATTGTATTTTGTGACTTTAAAACCATACAGTCGACAGCTGTTGCTACCTAAATCATTTGGTTATACGAACCTTATTTGATAAAAGCAAAAGAAGAATAAAAGCAAAATGTTAAACCCTATACGCGAAATGAACACGTCATTAATCTTGCGTAAAATTCAAGTCAACCAATATACACCATTAAGCCCGTCAAAAGCAATTGATGATGTGGGTTAAAATACCAAAACACAAGTTGACTACCCCTGCTCGAGTCGGGCAATCGGTAATTACAACACCGATACGTAGCACGATCCTCGCCGCAATGTGACGGGGGCCGCGCCAAAAATAGCAGTGAATTTTCGCGGGATCGCCAACCTTTTTTAGTTCATCAAAATGCAAAACCCGATGGAAATGTATGCAGTAGTGCGGTGTGTCGCGCAAATTCGTCGCCTCCGCGGAAAAATCGCCGTTCGTTTGTGATGCAGATTAAGCGCGGCTTCTCCGACGCTAGTTTTTAATTTGTTTCGCACTTAGCCGGTGTTGCCGTGAGGAATTTGCTCACAAAGGGACGTTTTTTTCGAAAGGCCAATGAATATTCTCAAGTGGCACGGAAAAAAGGCTGGCAAGGAGTCCACTTTGATTATGTAGGAGATAATAATGAATGCTAATAACTGACTGCTGTGCTGTCTACAGGCTCTTTATAATGTTTTGTTTGCAATATTAAAATAAACATTTTCGTCGCGTAAAAACATGTTCAGATGGAAGTAGTGAAATCATCTAAATATAAGAGACCATAATTAATATAAAGGTCCCTTCAGGTAACGGGGGTAGGGCTAAGCTGACGGAAACTTATCGCTATAAAAAGTCTTTGGTTTCCTTCAACGATACATCATACTGTATGGGTAAAAATTGCATGTCACTCTTAAAGAGTCCACCGCCCGAAATGATTTTAGTCGCTATTACATTCCTTTTATTCTCTTGACAAAATAACCATTTTTTTAACCAGATTTCACCAGATTTTTGATCAAACGAAAAGAAAATGATTAGTAGCTTTGGTATGCTCCGAAACATACAATTTACAATTGCGTGTTTTGCATAAAAAGAAGCACTAAAAACTGCTGATTTTCAAATTTTTCAAAGATTCATCGTCGACGGATTTTGGACCATTTCCCTCTACTCTGGTCCAAAAAATTGGCTCAGAGGTTAAGGGCATGCAAGTTACGGTACGGTTTACACATATATACATAGAGAGTAAGTTTTGCTAATATCATTAGGACGAATACAATATACATCCTGCTAGGTTAAATATACTGTTGGAAATTACTCCAACCTTACCTAAGTAGCCTAGTTCGTGTCCTTAAAGCGTAACATGGATTTTCTTTGAAAGTTCAACAGCGTTGTTAAGCATTCTACTCGGGCATCGCGTACCTCACAATACCTCTACAAATATTATACCTCTACAAATATTTATCACTGGAGTTGCTTTATTTAATTTACAGGATAAACAGAATGGTAGTTGCACAGACATCCGAATATACAATTAGACTGGACAAGCCGCCAAGTTTATAGGCAGTCCCAGTGTCGCAATTTCTTTTCGGTTCTTACCTGAGAAAAGTTATTATATTTCTTGGTAAATTTACTGATTCCTTGCGATGATGGCATGTTACAATTGCACAGGATGGCATTTTGGTATAAAACGGTAATTTCTTCTAATATTCATGCGTCTTGACTCGTCTCACAGAACGTAAACTGGCAGCCAGTGTATGCTCGATGAGCTTACATTTGTCGCACTTAAAAACGCGGCTTGCCCTATCTCCTGTATTGGGAAATCTGTGGGCAGTTGTATACGGACCTCGCTAGTTACGACGAAAAGTTAAGAGCGATTCGATTCCTAATCACGAGTTAGCCAGAGTATTTGCGAGTATAAAAATTTAGAACTATGATTCTAGTACTATTTTAGGTTATAATTTGACTTGTCTGTCATGTAATTTAAAAGTATAACTATTTATACTCTTTTAAAAATAGTTATGCTTTCATTATCTTTAAACAGTATTGTGAATTATTATTCATTTTTTGAGCTTGATAAGCGTAATTGCAGTTTTGTTTGAACTTTACTTCCACTTCATTAAGATAATCAATGGATATTTTTAAACTTAAAACATGATCATAATTTCGTTGAGATGACAATTGGTAGGTACTTATGAAGGTGACATTAGGCTAAAATAGCTTTTTTGACGAAAAAATTGGCAATGAAGAGATACTTATCAGAATAAATTATTTTATTAAATAACAACTCAAAATTGGGACTAATACCAGACTTTTTAAAATTAATGATGAAACGACTTATAAGGAACAAATTAAACAGAACACTTTTTTGAAACCTGAGCAACAAAAATATCTTACTCTAGATACGAGTAAGTCTATAAATCATTGCCTTTCAACTCCTGATTTATCCCTTGACTAATGGATAACTTACAAATTAATCAGAACAAAATGCAAAAGCCATTAAAACCCGTCCAACTAACATTGAATTATAATTTAAAAGTAAATGTTGCAAATTCAAAAACGCGTAGCGACCTGGCGCGATGCCAGAAGCCTGTTGGGCCATGTCCTGTCCACTATATTTCATCCCCACCGTGCTCCTGCTGTCCAGATTTTAATTTAGTTTACCCGTGAAGATTTATATATTCAATTATTGAAAACCCTAATGCGTTGATGCGGTAACTGGATAATTTGCACACACTGCTATAAAATTGTGTGATTTGTACGCTTGATATCATCATCAGCTCATTAAACGTCCCCACCGCGAGGCACGAGCCTACACGTATAGGGTGATTAGGCCTTAGTCGTCCACGCGGGCCCAGTGCGGATTGGACGACTTCACACACAACCTTCGAATCTCTTCGTAAGTAAGAGCGTCGGATAACGCTTGACATGTCGGCACGTATTTCGTGCTTACAGTTTTCATCTCTATTTCAAAGATTACAATGTTTTGTGCTTATCTTCTTCCTTCTTCATCTATTTTTCATAAAGAGGTCATCATAATCAGCTAATTAAACGTCCCTACCGAGGGGCACGAGCCTACTGGTAAATGCGCGTACAGGCTTTAGTCGTCCACACGGGCCTAGTGCGGATTGGTCAACTTCACGCACAACCTTTAAATATTTTTTCGGGCGTGCGCAGTTTTCTTCATGATGTTTCCTGCACCGTAAGAGCGTCGGATAACGAACATATAATTTAAAAAATAAAAAAATAATTGGTGCAAGGGGAATTTTGACCTCCCGATCGAAAGGCAACAGTCCACACCATTGAGCCACCGACGCTCTCAATTTTTTTTTCTTTATATTTGTCAATTACCTACATTTTAACAACTTATGCACACCGAAGCATAAAATTTAAACTTGCTTTAAAAGAATCTTTCTTAAACTACGTTTTACAAATCATACCGGTAAATAAAAGTTACAAGTTCAACAAGTCCCGCTTTAGCATGAGGCTTTGGACTTTTCCAAGGCTTAAAGAGTGTTTTAGAGAATGATTTTATTACAACTTCAGTATTTTGAAGTTAACCTAAGACTAAACCTTAAACTAAGACTTTGATTAAAGGCTTTATATAATCTTCAACGTACACGTACTTCATCATCATCACCTCATTAAATGTCCCCACCGAGGGCACGAGCCTACCCGTATAGGGTGGTAAGGCCTTAATCGTCCACGCGGGCCCAGTGCGGATTGGACGACTTCACACACAACCTTCGAATCTCTTCGCAGGTGTGCATGAAGGTTTCCTCACGATGTTTTCCTTCACCGTTAGAGCGTCATATATTTTCGAAAATTCGAAAACACATTGTTACGTGTCGGGATTTGAACCTCAGCCCTCCTGGTAGGAAGGCGACAGTCCACACCATTGAGCCACCGACGCTCTACACGTACTTACCTAAAACTTAAAACGGTCTTAAATTCATTTTTGCGTTAGAAACTTAGCTATAACAACCATTAGGTCCCGTCTTTCTTCAAAATCAAATTACTACAGATGGCGCATAGTTGCGAACCAGCAACAAGAACTCCCATTTTATTTTTAGAACACATTTGCATACATTCAACATAAATTTGAAGTTGCAATGCGAAGTCTTGGCCATAACTGCCGCAGGTACACGGTAAAGTGTGTGGAGACAAAGTCAGCTCGCAGTTCGGATTCAATTTCCAGCACATTGTTTAACTTCGGACGGCGGGTAAAATCTTCCTCGATACCAATGATGTAAAAAAGTATAGATTCGTGATATGCTCACCAAACAATCGAAAAAAGTGTTCCGAATGCTATAATAATATTTCGAATGAGGATACATTTACCTAAACAAAAGAGTACAAACTGTACTCTCTTCGGCGGTTCGTTTTTGAGGCACGGATAGCGTATCTACCCTTATATATACAGAATATCATTGCTCGATACTGGCAACTTCGCAGTCGTTTGAGTGCAGCTATTATTCCATTTTACTGCGTTTGCCGCCGCTTAGTGCGGTTTAGCGTTTTCATGTTGTCCCCGTAGATTCGTTAGCCTTTTACGAGCTCCTGTGTTGATTAGGTGAGGATTCCTAGAATTCCTATAGTAACTCAGTTTGACGTTGGAAATTTGGCTTTGTCTGGACGATCACTGTTACACGCGACGGGAGGGCCGGAAATTTTGATTTGCAGGTAAATATTTTAAGGAAATGAAACAAGGAAAAATTAAGGCGATAACATAAAATTATTAAATTGGGTATCAAATAAAAACATTTTATTTGGTTCTGAGAAAAGTCCATTATATGAGTAATATTGAATCTTAAAAACTACGTAAGTCTAGAACTTAAAACAAATAACAAACACTCTTCATCAAGTATTCAGAAACTGCCTTTAAAAGCTTAGGCAGAGCTTTATAATTATGTCAGGTCGTGAAGTAATAAAAATATGTTTTTAAACGCAGCCGGAGTTGTACCGACAAACCTTTTGCTAAAACATCGAAGAGAAATGAATTAAAAGCACATATTTTATTTCACGCACGCGTACACCAAATGGAAATTTACTCTCGCTCATTACTTTTTCTTGGCAGCATTTTAATTACTGTGAAAAACACGGAATATTAGAGCCAAAGCTTAAAGAACGAGTCATTTAGAAAATGACTTGAAAGCAGACGGATCCAGTTTATACCGACTCTGGGAGAAATTTTTATTAAAGTGTAATGTTGCTTTATAAACTGGAAGTGAGAATGAAAAAGGAAATTTTTCATGTAGATACTGGATTTATATTTTATTTTTACAACTTTGAGAATTGTTTTGATCTTTTAGCCATGTGCGTACATGGTATCTTTTTTGTATCCTAAGGTCCTTTTTATATTTACGTCCCTTACTTTCAAGTAAGTATTCAAGAACAAAGTAAGTAAGATTGTTGAAGAAGATATACATTATATATTAAAAAGATGAGAAAATTCTGATAATGCAAATTAATAAATAAATATCCACTGACATTCACACAGCGCCATCTAGCCCCAAGTTAAGCGTGAAGCCTGTATTATGGGTACTTAACAACGGATAAACATACTTATATACATTTTTTTCGGAAATACATACATATTATACATAGAAGACACCCAAATTTTACAGGTTCTGTCAAATATTAAGTAAGGGTTAACAAGATATTGGAAATGGATTTAATATTCCCAAGTTGAGTCTGAAGTTGGGTTGCTAATATAATATCAAACTATTCCTAAATTTAAGAATCAATTTCAAACTTTATTTACCAGGGGTAACAAATACACATATTGAATTTCGTTAAGTTCAAAGTTACCCGTCAACTGACAAGAAAACCCAATAAAATAATGACCCGAAACTTCTAACTTGGGCAAACACATAAATTGTTTCAAGAGGAATCCCTTACCGGAATACACCGATAACTTTATTTCGATGTCACCATAACTCTTATTGCTTACAAATAGAGTCCAATTTCCAACGACACCCACTTGAATAATGTCTTCGGTGTTAAGAAAAGATACAGGCTAAACAGTGTTCTGATTCGGACGTTATTGCATAGGGTTAGGGTAAAAAATTGACTGTTATGTTTTTTCATAGTAGAGTAACCAACTCGTGAGCAGCGATGAGATAATTTATTAGAAGTCGCAGACCACTTTTTCGCACCCTTTGACTATTTGTTTGTAACTGCTCCCGTTGGGAGGTTTTCGGCTATCGAAAATGACAGAACATGGATATTCTTTTAAACAAAATTCCCATGAAAGAGTATTATGTAAGGCATAACTTTCACAGATCACTTACATTATTATTGATAGTATGTAACTTTAAGTAACAATATCGATTAGAACTCACAAACAGTCAGAAAATTATGTAATATAAACTACAATGCATGCAATGGCAATACCTGTACCAGTCACAAATAAAGTTGTAAGGTGCAAAGACGTTCGTATAATTTTATAAGTTATTACAAGCAATTATTAATCTTAATACCATAAACAATTACTATTGTCACTAAAGTTGCCAATCTAAGCTTAAACCATAATAAGTTAAATCCATGTTTATTTTCCAACTTCAAAAAACATCCGCAACCTACTTTTGATTAAAGAAGTTCCTTAATCAAAAGTAGTTTTGTAGTAAAAGTTCATCTGAAAGAATGAAAGAAAATGATAATGACAGAGATCCTAGGTTCCAAAAGTTTATCATGATTTACAAACTTAAATAAACAATAAACTAACATTGTTTATATAGGTTTCAAATGAAAAAATCACGGAGTTTCACTGTATAGCGCAATAGCGATTGGGTCTTCAACTATTATTATATATAAAGGACAACGTCACCGTTTAGTCTAGTGATACAAACTACAACACTTTACTACTACTGCAAAATTACATTTAATACTTCGAATCACCCATGGGCCACTTTATCTTGAATAACTCCTACTCAAAAATAATAATAGCAGCTGCTTAGATATTAACGAAAAGAAGATTGAAAAGCTTCAAACGCATGTTCCCAAGAACATCATTAAATGCCAAATAAATGGTTGACCACTTCGAAGACAAAATACTTAGAACTTATCAGAAAATATTGAATACATTTATCGTGTAATATAAAAGTAATATCGGATTGGGTCACATATTTTTTACAAACCAAAATATTTGGTTGACTTAATAAATTGTCAATACGAGTCTAAATACGAAACATAAATCGCCAAAATAATTAACAAACATAGTCACGTACAGGGACATTATTACGAGCGGTTGCTTGAAGATTATTCTGCACTTAACAATACTTTTATATTTCATAAGATAAAATGTATCGTAAATGTTTGTGTTGTTTTATAAAATACTGTAGATTATGGTGATAAAATAAATTATTATTAAATAATTTATTACTAAACAGTGGATAAACTAGTTTAAATTGGTCAAAAATTAAATATTCAATGAATATCGCTAACAGCTTACCGCCGCCAATGAATTTTTGAAAGACTAAAAGTCCCTGAAATGCTTTGCCGATCTTTAAGCTAAATAGTATCACATGTTAGAAAAATATATAAAAATATTTGTGTTTAAAGGTACATAATAGATAAATCGATTATTTGTGTCAAATACATATAACAACATATAATAAAAAGAATATCCATGATTGTAACTTAATCAATAAACAAATCAAAAGAAGACACACAGATATTACAACAGTACATAAAAACATCATATTACAGAAGTATTACTGACTTTATGTGTGTAAATAAATAGAATAAGATATTTAAATTGCAACAAGTAATTACTTTAAACTTAATATCAAAATGTAACATTACCGCTCCGCATATCAAGCCTTTCATCCAGAATGCTGGAAAATATCTGTGAAAGAATTCCATTCCAAAAGGAATGCAGTTCAAAAATTCAACAGCCAAGCTTCGAGGGGCGTAAGGAAATGCACGTTTGTGCATCGGGTATACAAGTTGCACTTGGAATCTTTAGCAGTATTGATAGCGCGTATTGGAGTGGACATCGTAAATTTGAACTTACCTCCTTTTGCGTCAATAAGCTGAAATAAAACCCGCGTGAAATACGAGCGGAGTAACCACGTTTTTGGAACAGTCTCAGAGAATTTTATGCATCTTGAAATATAAATTGCATAAATATAGTTTGCCTGAGAGAAATCGCCTTATGCGATTAGGCCACATATTTTACTTGATGTAATTTGATTTTCGTTTGCTTTTTTTTGTAAAAGTGCCAAAAAGTATAAATGAATAAATATATTTGATCTTTGCCAAAGTAGCACGGAACATCTGTACAGTACTATCTGGAAATCCTTTAACCGCTCTTCCCACTGTCATAGTAAAGAGAGTGTATGACAAGAGCCCTGTAAAATGGAACCCTATTGATCTTCCATAGTCACAGAGTGATGGCAATCCAGGAATCGGAATCAATAACTAAATTAACTACATCATTCGGTATTATTGCAAATAGCCTTCAAATAGAACTAAAGTTACCGACATAGCCCGCCGGATCAGCAAGTGGCAGTGGGCTTGTCACGTACGTAGCAGAACCGATGGCCGTTGGAGCAGACGAGTTCTGGAGTGGAGACCGCGACTTGGCAAGCGTAGTGTAGGACGCCCTCTGACCTGATGGACTGACGACTTGCGAAAAATCGTTGGTGGAGGTTGAATGAGGAAAGCGGAAGAACGGGATATCTGGCGCAATATAGAAGAGACTTATGTATAGCAGTGGACTGCGATAGGTTCAAGAAAGAGAGCCTTCACCGTTTCACCACGGCACGGCACGTGGCGAGCTCAGAGCTTTCAGTTTAAGTTTATAACGAGCCTAAGTGTAAGGATGGAAGATTTACCAACTATCATCATCAGCTCATTAAACGTCCCCACCGAGGGGCACGAGCCTACCCATATTGCCGTACCCAGTGCGGGTTGGACGACTTCACGCACAACCTTTGAATCTCTTCGCAGGCGTGCGCAGGTTTCCTACAATGTTTTCCTTCACCGTGGTAGATATTCCACACATCCGCACAGCTCGCTATGGTATCTCGTTCTTAATGCGCACCGCCAAGGAATGGAACTCTTTGCCTCCTTAAGTGTTTCCCGATCATTACAACCTGGCTGTCTTCAAGGCAAGAGAGAATAGGCTGTTTCTAGATAGGCATGATCCATCCTCGGCCGCATCATCACTTACCATCAGATGCGATGGCGGTCAAATGTCTACCTATAAAAGATTTAAGAAAACCGTAAGGTCGTCGGATAACATACATATAATTACGGAAATTCGAAAACACATTGGTACGTGGCTGGATTTAAACCTCAGCCCACCCGGTAGGAGGACAACGACCGACGCTCAATGACGCCAATAATGAGGCTTACGCTTTTCATACAAACATAATCACTGGACTTAATAGCACTTTTATTTAAAATTTTAGTTCTTGTTACATTCTTTGGTTTCTGCGGATTTTTTAAGTATTTTATTTTATTTTTACATTAAATTGACTCAACTTCAACAGAAAAAAAGATAATTTTTATTTAATTGTTAAAAATTATAGAGTTATTACCTAAATATATTTTGAGCTTTTGAAGAATTATATTCAAAAGCCACTTATTTCACTTATCTCTTAACAACGGACTCTACATAGTATCAAAGACTAACTTAGGCAATAACACTTCAAAACGGTAAGATGGAAATTTCGTCCTGTTATATTTGAATTCGTAAATGGTTCTTGTTCACGACTGAATATCAATTTAAGTTACGCTGAGAGCGGACAGTAAGACTTGCAGAAAATATGTGTAGCCCTTTGCTGGCAGTTCTCTCTCTTCAACTAATCGCAGTCCACAGCAGGACATAGGTTTCCCCCATTTTACGCCAGATATTTCGGTCTTCCGCTTTCCTCATCCAGCCTCCCAGTGACCTTTCTCAAGTCGTCGGTCCATTGGGATGGATGGCGTCCTATGCTACGCTTGCCAAGACGTGGTCTCCACTCCAGAACTCGCCTGCTCCAATGGCCATAGGTTTTGCGACACACGTAACCAGCCCCCTGTCACTTCATCTTGCCGATGCGGCGGGCTATGTCGGTAACTGCAGTTGTTGTGCGGATAACATAATTTCTGATTTTATCTTTAAGAGAGACTCCTAGCTTAGCTCGCTCCATTGCCTATTGCGTAACTTTAATTTGTTAACCAATCCTGCAGTCAGTATCCATGTCTCAGCTGGGTATGTAAGAGTAAGTGTAAGTAGTAAGCGGACTGCGATAGGTTTAAGAGAATTTTTGGTGGGATTACTATCTTCTTCATAGCGTATCGATGGCAAAACATCAACAAACCATAGACGCTCAAGAGTTCGCTACAGTGACAGCGTTGTCTGCAGCTGTTATCGAACCATGTGACATAAGGTGAACCATCGTTTGGGCCGATCCACAAAGACAGTCTATTACCATAGTATTATATGGATTACCCCATGAGCAATGCGCAGATCTTAAAACAAAGTGACAACACAAAGCCAAGACCCCACAATAATTTGTTTAATAATTTAATTATTTTAATTATCTTCATAGCGAACGCGAAGTTTAAGTCCAAATTTAGGTCACAATGCCTCAATTTGCATCTAAATTACTGTAAGAGCCGGTAAAGCATGCCCAAATTCCCTTGCTAAGAAACCTTAGTAAGCCTTTGACTTAAGTATGAGTTAAGTACGGTCCAACATGGGAAAGGAGGGGATAGTTGCAATATATCTAAGTTTATGCCGAATTATAATTACGTAACCATTTACTGAATCGTTTTTTTTAATTCAATACTACATAATATAATAAGATTTGGTCGTAAAAAGGCCTTGTTTGCCAGAGTCAATAAATTCAAGTACAACGAAAGGAAAGAAGAATAAAGGAAAGAAAATTATCTTTATTTTGTTTTATGTAGTGGACTAAGGATGAATTCGCTCAGCTGATGGTAAGTTACATGCTCGTGATTGAAAATTTGTTAGAAGAAGTCAAGTTCATAGTAATTAATAGGAATAATTTACTGTCTAAATTACTAGACAACAGATGTTAAGTTTCTTATACCCACTAATGTGATAACTTTTTCTAGTTATTGATTTCTTTTACCTCGGTAGTCATGCTCAGTCTTACTCGTAGATGAACAGTGGTCTCGTTCAATTCATATATATAAGAAAATAAGAGTTACGGGCTCAATGGTGTTGGACCGTGCCTTCGATCGGGAGGCGCGCAGGTTCAAATCCCACACGTCCAATGTGTTTTCACTTTTCGAAATTATTTGTACTTTATTCGACGCTCTAACGATGAAGGTGCGCTCGTTTGCGATGATGATGATGATGAAAAAGAAGGGAGTTGGTATCAAGTAACCACTCGTTACAAACATCCGACACTCAAGACAACCGATCGCTATCGATCATGGAAATCGATTTAACAAATGACACCGTCCATTAGCAATAGACATTAGAACAAATCGCCAACACCCCAGATGCTCGGTTGCTTGCAATTTAGAGGGACAACTCGACTATTGCCCGCTTTAATGGCGTTGGATTTGTATTTTAATAGGCATCCGTCTTGCCCCCAGATAGTTCTACATTCGATTGTTTTAAATTAATGGCGGTAACTTGGTGCTGCGTCGGACAAAGTAGACGGCAGATTGGCCGGCTTTGGAATCAGAATGGACGATAAACTCGTACTGTAAACACAGTTTAGATTCACAAAGCAATGCTTTAATGGATAGTTGACTACAAATGTATTTTGTGATTAGAAAATATGTGGAGATAAATATTCGACTTATGCAGCGAAACAACTCTTGTTAAATAAAAAATAATAGATTATTAGAAGAAAACACGTCTGCCATTTACAAATAGTGAAAGAGAAGAGAAACATAAAACTATCAAATTAATCATATTCTTTTTACATTTGACATCCTTGACATAAAAGAGGTTGCATATTTAACAGTGATTTTCTAATGAACATCATAAGCTCATTAAACGAAGTGGTTACTTCAAGCCGTAATGATTATTTCATGTGAAGACTCGAGTCTCTTGATATTGTCTTACTAAAATCGAAAGTTCATGATGACAGATGTATGAATGATGATATAATAAATAATAATAAATATATATCCACTTACATTCACACAACGCCTTCTAGCCCCAAGTTAAGCGTGAAGCCTGTATTATGGGTACTAAACCACGGATAAACATACTTATATAAATTTGTTTTTGTAAATACATACATATTATACATAGAAAACACCCAGACCTTTACAAACAGACATGTTCATGCACACAAATGTTTGATTGCCCGGGGGATTGAACCCGGAACCCATGGTGTTGCAATCGACCTCTCAACCGCAACACCAAATGGGTCGTCAACAATATCCCACCTTTTCCCATGATTATCAGTAGAAATGTCACTCGATACTTATGCCCGGAATTCTCGAGATAACTTGAACCCAAACTATGCATTAGCCTATATACAACGGATAAACATGTACTTTTTAAAAAATAAATTAAATTAAACATATCTATTTCGGAATTAATTCCATATCGTGGTCATAACAATGATCTAAAAAAGCTTACAATTGATAGCTAGTAAATGATGCGAATAATACTAATTAATATATACATACATAGGAAACACCCCCAATACAAACAGACAAGTTCATGCACACACATTATTGTACTGCCCGGGGATAGAACCCGAATCCCTTGGAGCAATAGCCGACGTCTTGACACCAGATGGGTCCAGAATATAACATCCTTCAAAAGTTTGCATATACTTATATGAAGAGCGGCAACGCATTTCTAGTACCGAATTACAAATTTTCACAAACGGCCATTGATGTAAAAAAGTATATATCCGTGATATGCTCACAAAACAATCGAAAAAAGTGTTCCGAATGCAGTGACAGCACACATACACATATTCCGAATGAGCGTACATTTACCTAAACAAAAGAGTACAAACTGTGCTCTCTTCGGCGGTTCGTTTTTGAGGCACGGGTGGCGTTTCTACCTTTATATATACAGAATATCATTACAGACGGCAGCGTAATTTACTAGCAGGTAAGCTAAATGCTTGTGGTTTTTCTTTTAAAATAAAAACTACAGGACAAACCTAAAGGTGTAAAGTTATATATAATGCTGGATTCATCTCAGTATAAAACCATATTCCGAACCAATGAAAGATTACATTTGTCATTCAATAATGTTATTTAAGGACCCTAATTGAATGAAGACTTGTTAAATGTAGTTTTGGGGGATATTTTAAACGATTACCCGAATCACGTGATTACATCTGTCCAGAACAAGAGGTTTACGACCTCATGAATTTATAATACGTCGGACCCTAAGCTCCACACTGAAGCTACCACCGTTCAATTTGTATATGGGACGTATATCTTAGTAAGTATATTTGTATATCTCAGGTTGTAGCTAGCAGTGGTTCTTCTGAATTGTTTACGATTAAATTTTGTTATATTAGTGGAGCGTCGGTGGCTCATTGGTGTGGACTGTTGCCCTCCTACCGGGAGGGCAGAGGTTCAAATCCTGGCACGTACCAAATTATTTTCGATAAATATATGTTCGTTATCCGACGCTCTTACGGTGAAGGAAAACATCATGAGGAAACCTGCGCACGCCTGCGAAGAAATTCAAAGGTTGTGCGTGAAGTCCAACCCGCACTGGGCCCGCGTGGACGTAAGGCGTAATCACCCCATACGGGTAGGCTCGTGCCACTCGGTGGGGACGTATAAAGGGCTGATGATGAGAGGAGGGTCGGTCTCTCATTGGAGTGTTGCCTTCCGATTTAGCGGGTGCAGAATCAGATCCCGGCACGTACCAATGTCTTTTCGATATTTCGAAATTATATGTACGTTTATCCGACACTCTACGGTGAATGAAATCATCGTGAGAAAACCTGCTCACGCCTGGGGAGAGACATAAATGTTGTGCGTGAAGTCGGCCACCGGGTCCGCGTGGACGCCTAGGCTTATACACCCTATACAAGCAGGCTCGTACCCTTCGGTGGGGACATATAATGAGCTGATGATGATGAGTTGTTAACACCTACTATTCCGCATTTATACACGGTCATACGGTCCGTAGTTGGATAAACGTATAATTTTGAAAAATCGAAATAACATTGGTACGTGGCGGGATTTAAACCTGCACCCTTCAGATCAGAAGGCAACAGTCCACACCAATGAGCCACCGACGCTCTCCTAAGATTGTGGACGGCACCGACGTCGTAGTAGCCGACGTCTCAACCATTACACCAAATTGGTTGTTTAATGCATCGACGCAAGCTCCTGGGCGCCTAAATATTCGCGCATCCCTTCGGAAGTAAGATTTCCTCGTTTATCAGCTCACTTAATATCACGATCTAAATCATCGACAACGGAAGGTGGGTAGAAGGTATAAAACAAGTGACGTGCGTCATTTGCGCCTTCAGACGTTTTAATGCGCGCCTGATAAATGACAGGACGGAATGAACCGGTATTAACCGGAATACTACTATCGGTTCTGTTTGGTTTTTGACTTTGAAATAAAATGACTTCGAGTTCTATTCGTGTCGTGATCGACTTTAAACTTATACTCGTATACCAGAAAGAACAGTCGTTTGGAATAGGTACTTGATATATTAAAAAATCATACAAGAGCTTAAAAAATACATAATTTACCTATAAAATACCATAAATTATATGGCAGTTTTTTCAATCTCACATTTTCTCCCACCGTAACAGTGGTGACTCACAATAATCACTTTCCGTATTTATTGGGATAAGTTACAAATGCGAAAAGCCGTCCTGACATCCTAGACAAAGGGAATCATGAATATTGATTGTTATTATCACAATCTCATTTTAACAATTAGTAAGTATTTATCTTTTACTTATTCAATGTCTCAATACTCAATATTAACAATAACTTTCAAGTATCAACATTGGAGTATGCATTATCCGCCAACCAAGTGACAACTCATTCATTTTATTGATTCATTAATTTAGTATTTCGCTTTTACTTTTATGTTAATGGTTTAAAATTATAATTTTGTAGTAGAATGAATAATGGTAGTACTTTATAGGATCTGCCAGAAGCATAGTGAATGTGTAAAAACTTTTATTATTGAGACGCAATAAGGTTCCTATAAGCACATTTAAAATTGGCAGAATTGGGGCCCGGTATGTAATTATAATATCAGAAATTATTTAATTCATAAGAGAACTAAAGCTACTGACATAGCCTGCTCAATCGGTAAGTTGAAATTGCAGTGGGCTGGTCACATATGTTGCAGAACCGATGAAGTGGAGACTGCGTCTTGGCAAATGTAGCGTAGGACGCCCTAAAGCCTGATGGACCGACACGACTTCCGAAAGGCCACTGGTGGATGTTGGATGAGAAAAGCGGAGAACCAGGATATCTGGCACAAAGTGGGGAGACCTACACATCCAGCAGGGGACTGGGATCGGTTGAAAAGAGAGAGCCTAAAGTATCAACGCGAGTATGTTCGAGTTGCATAATTCGTGTCGAGTTCCACTAGTACAACGCCGGGTGGCTTTAACGTTCCGCGCCGCTGAGCGTATAATACATTTGGGTATTTGCTCCCGAGACGAGGGCACGCGTTTATTTTGAATAAAAATGTTGCGGACTTCGAATGAGATGTATTTGTCACGGCCGAAATTAAGAACCTTTGTCTCTGCCCACTTTGAGACGGGACGGTGTCGCTTTTGTACGACCTTCTTTGGTATTTAACTCTTGTTTTATGTTTGAAATTATAATATTTGTGTCTGTTTACCTTTTTGTATAAAGAGACTACCTTTATTAAGGATTGTCGGCTTATAGCTAGGGCAGAGTTTTAAAAACAGGATTGAGCTTTGACAGCTGGGCATGACAGAATAAGTATTTGATATAAGTATTAAACTTTGACAGTAAGATTGAAATTTGACGCTAGGTTGAGCTTTGACAGTTCGGATGAGCTTCAGCAGTATGGTTTAAGCTTTGATTACAATGATAGGCTTTGACAAGTAGTTTTTTACTTTGATAGTAAGGTAGGATTTGAGAGAAGGGTTTAACTTTGACAATAGGGTTGAGCTTAGACAGCAAGGAAAAGCGTTTCAGAAGCTTTGTGCTTTAAGAACAGTTTTAAGCATTAACAACAGAGTTGAGATTTGATACGTACGTTAAGCTTTGATTACGGGACTAAGCTTGATAGCAGATATCCTTGAGAGAAAAATTTTGAGCTTTGACAACTACCCTATAACTACTGCTCATTATTCAGCTTTAACTCGCACTGAAATTCATTATTCACCACGATTATCACCTAAGATGACAGTTGTTGGATCGCTCATGTTATTTTCACTGCTTCTTTTTTCTAATTGGCTACTGCTGTTGGCCGTAGATGTACATTACAGTCACCGGGCGATTCGCTGTGGCTCTCAGCCCTAATATGCAGTGCTTCTACCGAAATACAGCAGTGTATGACACTTTTATTTCACCAAACGTTATTAGTCACTATAGTAATAACCTAGACAACTTTGACATCTAGGCTTTAACCTAGTAAATTGGTACTATTATGCAATAATTATGTGAGATTTAAATTATTCGAGATTTAATTTGTTCCATGAAATAATAGAATTGTATTCTGCTTTCAATCTATATTCTTGGTAATAGTTATTGTGCGTTCCCCCGTGGAACTCTCTGGAGGGTATATTGTTATTATCTTGAATTACATTCATTTACCAATATTCGCATGCAAATTGCAAATAACATTGTTCCAGAAGAATACACATTTTATTGAATGGCAATATTTTTCTCATGTGTATATGTAGGGAAGTACTTTTGTTAGCTATAAAGATATAGCTAATTAAAGTACTTTGAGTAGTTATTTATTAAGGATTCAATTTCTTATAGTTCTGAATTTACCTTGACCAATTTGGTGTAATCTTTAAAAGTAGGAAAGCTACTCAATCCGAAAATATCGAGAAAGGAAGCATAGGCAGGAGCTAGTAAAATTCTCTCTATCGGGTGTAACCAATGGGTTAAACCCACAGACATCCGAATATACAATTAGACTGGACAAGCCGCCAAGTTTTATAGGCAGTCCTAGTGCCGCAATTTCTTTTCCCTTCTTACTGTGAAAAGTTATTATATTTCTTGGTAAATTTACTGATTCATTGCGATGATGGCATGTTACAATTGCACAGGATGGCATTTTGGAAAAAAACGGTAATTTCTTCTAATATTCGTGCGCCTTGACTCGTCTCACAAAGCGTAAACTGGCAGCCAGTGTATGCTCGTTGAGCTTACATTTGTCGCACTTTAAACGCGGCTTGCCCCATCTCCTGTATTGGGAAATCTGTGGTTAAACCCTATATAGAGAATCGATTGACATCTCTACCGTTAGGTACATATAATGGTATGGACCTAACGGTAGAGACGTCGGCTAATACACCAAGCATTCCAGGTTCAATCCCCAGGTAGTACAAACATTAGTGTGTATAAATATAACTCTTTGTATTGGTCTGGGTATTATCTTTGTATAATATACATAGTATATGTATGTTTGACATTCATACAGCGCCATCTAACTCCAAACTAAGCAATAGCCTGTAATAGGTGCTAAAAAACATACTTAGGTATATACTATTTTTGTAAATACAAAATATACATATAATCACCCACACAAATACAAACAGACATGATGCAACAAACGTTTGTTCTATTCGGGGTTCG